>JAGDQP010015283.1:0-25287 GCA_022664845.1 Lepisma saccharinum
CTATCTTTAGCCGTTTAGGCTGTGTATTCTTTGAAATTTTAGGTTTGGCGGCCATTTTGAATCCAAGATGGCGACCTTTTCAAAATGTCGGAATTTTTCCTGTATCTACTTATCATCCTCTACCTTCATACCAAATTTCATGTTTCTAGCTTACTCCAAACACCCTAAACAATATGATGAGTGAGTCAGTCAGTCAGTCAGTCAGTCAGTCAGTGAGTGAGTGAGTGAGTGAGTGAGTCAGTTAGCCTAAAATGTGCAATTTCAGGGGTCCACAACTTGAACATAGTTTGAGATACGAATATGAAATTTTGTACATCTGCACATATTTACCATATCTCCTTAACGGCCAAAGCTTATATTCCTATCTTTAACATCTTTTTTCTTACGGGGCCCCCAAATCGTCGATTTTGCCATAAACTCTTGTTCCTGTATAACATGCTTCTGGCAGTGCTAACGTTTTCTGACGTGAAGAACTTGGCTCATGCACTGCCGTGCATGTTGATACGGTATACCATCTACAATTTAGAGTTGGTATTTTACGTTCTACAATGTCACAAGATGAATATAACAATACTCACACAGTACAACATTACTTCTATTGGCAAGTCGTTAAAGTGTGGATATTTCTTCCACAGATCACTGAGAACCTGCAAAAAAAAAATGTTTTAGTGTTTACTCTTGATGCGCAATAGATTGTACCGTATTTCTCGATCAGGGCAACTTCACGTTTTCCGAATTTTTAATCCATTTGATGGATCTGATGCACTTTTTTGTGACAACGTAGTTAAAAATCCACTATCTGAACTTGGAGTCAAGACCCAGTACTGTCGAGAAACAAGTGCCAAGCGGCCGTGGCTGAGTTCTAGAGCGGTTAGCTTTCGGAAGGTTGTGGGTTCAATCCCAGCGTCTGACCATTCTGACTTACGTTTTTCCACAGTCACACTCTGGAAAAGGACACGCCGCGCTGTCTTCTTAGAAATAATCATATTCTCGATCTTTAAGGCTTATCTTTTCTACTAATTGCGTAAGTGGCGATATTGATATTATTATCAGACCAGTGTTCGAAGTGGAAATAAAGCAGAGACGGTCGGTTATCAAAATGTAAAAAATCAGACGGGGTATGTTTTTCTAAACCGCACATTTGTAAGTATAATAATGCAAACACAGTGTCCTGGAGTTGCTAAAAAAAGGTTTTAGGAACCCTGCATTGTAAAGATTTTTCGAGTAGTGAATTGTGATGTAAGTCAAAACTGATACGCAATGCATTCTTTTAATATCGTACACATTCTATTGTTTCCTCGTAAGTTTTCCACTTTCATGCGACGATAAACTTCTTCAATTTCCTATCTTTTCAACGATTCTCTTGATCCGTTATGGAAATTATTTGACTTTCCCAATTTATTTTTCTCTACTAATCTGCTTATTGCGGACTTGAACTGCACGCGGATAGTTTTATGTTGTTTCCAGATTCGAGAGAAATATGCCGTTAAAATCGGAAACATTCCTTTAATTCGAGTGCATAATGAACGGGACATATGACGTGGAATAAGACATCTGTAAATTTCAAGCAAGCTGTTCCGGATATTTAAAAATTATATTTAATCAGGCTAAATGTACTATCACAAGTAAATGATATTAAAATGGCACACTAAGAAAGGCCTGTGAAATATACTTGTTTAATGCAGTTTTTTAAGCTATCATAAACGCACTCTATTGTAATGTTGACAAGCTTATAGAATAAGAAAGTGGTTGCTTCATATGCTGAAGTGACACATAAAACAAATCACAAGTGCTGAATTACGGCTAAGTGTAGTAGACTCATCGACCATGACTTCTATATATTATTATCTATAATTCAATTTTCCAAAGTTTCACGCATTTCGTCAGCAATATAGTTACATATATTAGAAAAGCAAAATGAGAACCATGTGAACACCATTTGCCCTTTGGATGACGTCACGTCTGTAAAAGGTCTAACTAGTTTTGCTGAATCATATACATTCCGAAAAATCGTGCATGTGCTTTCTCATATACAGAGTCTTGTTCGGCAATTGCTTACATAAATCCATTTTTGCTTGGCTCTTAGAAAAAAATAAGACATTGTATTTGAGCTGCAGATATTTTGTCTTTAAATATATTTCTTTTCGGGAAGACTGAAGTTTTTGAGAAATCTGTGATTTCAAATGTCATTCACTCCAAATTCTCTTTCTGACTTGAATGCTCGCAAGCCCTTGTAGTATAGGCAGAAGAACCACAGCCACAATTGCTATACAATAACCAAACACGCTGTTTAAATTTTGCCTCTCACTGAAATTTAGTTACGCAATTAAACAGATCAGCAAAATTTATTTCTGCAGCAGTATCTTTATATCCTTCATTAGTAAAATGTATATACCCGTGCATTTTGTTGACGACATGACATTTTCCTGTGACGGTATGTTTTTGGTCGAAAATACAGAGCCGGTATAACTTTAATCCTAATAAGCCAAAGCCGGTATGCCATAGGGTCTACAAGGACATACCGTCTCACCTAGATCACGCCTTCTACCTTACTTTGTAGAATCTTATAATTTCATCCAATTAAGGATTTACAACAATTAAATTATTTCAGCAAGACTGCTCCTGTGTTAAGCATTGTCACATACTGTGATTTTTCAGATCTTGGCAACGACCTCTAAATGTTACTAAAATTAACCAAATTTTATCCAAATTATTTTTATTGTTATGGAAATATTGGAACGTGCCCTGTTCAGTTTTCAACATTTTAATTATAGGGTGCAACCCTAATATACAGGAAAGTGGGGGTATCGCACCCAGTTGGGTAATACCGTTCATCAAATTACTCGTAAAGTACGAATTTGGCATCAACTCTTATAGTGTCATATCCTAGAGCTGTGTGAGTGGACATTCAACAGGGAAGCAGCGAAAGACATTCGCGCTCTTTCCGGTCTTTTATATAGAGGAAAGTGTTTTGAGCTACTGCGTAATAATTCGAATCTGTGTCCAACTAACAGTAAATAGTAATAGCTGGTTTCTCTATTAGATATTGTTGTGGTGGAACACATTGATATCCAGAGTCAAGTTTATTAATTTCTTGTCACTTCTGAAAAGTGTAAGGTGAGAACGGTAATTTGTCAGCACTATGAAAGAGGTATTACCACCAGTGTTTCTTTCAGGAATTTTCTTTTGGGGGTGCAAAATCAAGTCGTGGAGGGCCTCAAGAAAATTTTAAATAATGCATATTGACTCCTAAGTGCTGAACAATACTAATGTTACTTAAGAAAATGTCACACTTCCTTAGTTATCCTCAAAATAACATGAACAATATTTATAGAATGTACTTTTATATGAGTATTTCAGTATACGTTTGAGTAATACTAATATAAGTGCTAAAACTAATTCTTTCGGGGGTGCGGTTGAAAACCTCCGGGGGGCAAAGCCCCCGGAAAGCATGCCTGGAAGAAACAGTGATTACCACCCACAGTGGGCGGCATTTCCCCGAGGCAGACGACAATGTACAGAAACGTAATCTTTCCTTTTTGTTTACTTTGAATAATCTAAATAGTCGTTACAATGAGCCAAAAAAACAAGTTTGTTACACTTTAGTGAATATTTAACATCCAATAATTACACGTCATGGAAGCTTCTTTAAGTTTCAGCGTTAAAAGTACAATTACCACATTGTTGTACAGACAACATTGCCTCTAATTCCTGTAATTGGTCTAAATAATTTGTTATACTTTTAAAATATTACCTCTTTGTATTTCATGCGCAAGAATCGTAATTTGAACGTAATCCACTAACATGTGCAGCACTACCCGAACACAGATGGTACGATTCAAGAACGTGTATCTGTGCATTGTTTTCAACAGAAGATATTCGTGGTATTGTTGTCTGAACTATGCCCTACAAATCCATGTTTAATTTAATACAAAAGGGTAGAATAGTACGGAGATACTAAAATTTCCCCTTAAGTGAGCGCCAATCCCCCACTTTAGTGTATGTATGTATATTACCCGGTAAACGCAGAAAATATTTCTCTATGGGTACTACGAAATGCAAACACACACACACACACACACAAAAATAACTCAAGTTCCGGCGAACTATGTTCGTTCTTTATAAACAATAGAGCTACGAACTTTCTTTTTACGATATTTTTACTATTTGAGACTTACTAATGAAATTTTAAACATCGTTCTGATTTTTTATTTATGTGTTCATGTCGAGAAGCAGAGTGAATTGATAAGAAAAACAATCAGGGGTGGATTTCGGGCATGGCCCGGCCTGGCCGGGCCAGGATAAAAGTTTTAAGAGGTCTGGCCGGGCCAGGCTAAATCCCGCTGTAAAACCCCAGTTTTGTTCTGTGGATAAACAAAAATTACATTATAGAATATGTCTAACTAAAATTTAAATAATGTATTATCTGAATGTTAAAGTAAGTTATTAATACGTAGGCTAGTCCCTGACAGTGCCAAAATTCTCACAAGCATTGTCATGTCCGCTAACTTTGTGTTTCCTCAGGGTTTCTTGTAGATAAACCTCTCCGTACAACAGTTGTACAGCTCCGAAGGTACTTTTGAAGGCTCCAGGAAATTTGAAACCAGGGGCGGACTGGCCCGACCGGAAACACGGAAATTTCTAGGTGCCTGCCAACTTTTCACTCTTCAGTTTGCATTTCCGGAAAGCTGTCTCAAGAGCGCTTACCTTCCGCCACAAACCCTTGTTCTCGTTCAGTCACTGTTCTATCATTTTGTGCAAGGAGTGAGATTAAACTAGGCAATATTCAATTGTTAGTAAACTTTTGACTCCCAAAACTAGGCAACCAAACAACAGTACACATACATATGGTGGTGGAAGGTTGGCGGTCTTGTGACAATCCTCTGGAAATGGAAACCGAAGAGTGAAAAATTGACAAGTACTTTCGTGAAGCAGGCCCCTGATCAGTAACCTAAAGGCCTTTACAGGTTTTGGGGGGGGCCACTACCATGAACGGTATTGAAGGCCCTTGAAAGGTGTATTTGGAACCCACACTCCACAACACCCACTAGCACTAGAGCTTATTCGTTTCCCGGGTAGGGTCCTTTGTTTACCAGTCCGTTCCTGTTTCAAACTATGTTCTGTATGCTATTACGAGGGGGTAACTAGAATTTTCGGTCCCTCTTGCAAGAAACCTTGTCCTATTACTATCTCCCACATTCAATTTAAGCCAGTGATTTAACCACACACCCCTAAGGCCTTAACACCCCAACAAACCCTGAGGCATTATTGCAAACACCCCCTTTTTTGGAGTGTAATATTTCAAATAGTATTTTCATACTTGTTCTAAAAAATGAATTTATTACACGAATGATCCATAACATTCCACTTATCCGTATATGCTCACTGAATGACGATTCAAAATAAATTTGAAAATTTCACATTCATAATGAAATTGAAAGTTTATTATATTTTTTAGTTCAGTGTTTGGAAACGATGGTTGGAACCACACGTGCATTCAATCTCGCAGAAGCTGGAAGAATTTTTCACCCTGGACAAACAGTGAACATTTGTAATCCCGTTACAAAACAAAGAGGCCTCTGTAAAATGTCTTGACTTTCCCCACTTTTATTATCATAAACTCGCTGAAAGCAAATGACAATTCGGACTTCGGAGGTTCCTTCGACGTTCACTAACTTCTTTTGCCCTCTCCCGGCCTCTCCATGGAAGCGATTAATTTTGCAATACGTTCTTAATCGTTGCCCTTCAAATATATCCCTCTGAACCAGAAAAAAAAGAGAAGATACGAGTGATAAGATTGTGAGAGAAAGAGAGAGATAAAAGAACAAAATGCTGCTAGCACTGCCACAACTGCGATGTATATAAATAATTTTATGACCGCGTAAGGTTGGTGGTTGCAGAAATTGAAGAGCCTTTCCCTAGACTACAAATAATGAATGGAAAGAAAGGAAGTTGTATGAACAAACCAAGCTGAATTTTCTCCCGAAAAACACAACCCAGTCGGTGTCATAATACAGTGCTTCTCCCATTGCCAAAGCCAGTTTAGGGCAGGACGGATGAATTTCAAATGGAAAAGAAGGCACATGTTTTCCCCTTCGTATTCCTTTCATATTCCATCATTCAGAAGTTCATTCAAAATCATTTATTGGTCTTAAATATTTTTTCCACAAGAAAAGCGCCAAGTATGTCGCTAAATACAAGACTAATAAACCCTCTTTTTGTTGTTCCTTTCCGACAACAATAGTGAACATTTCGTGCTGTCTCTATCCTCGACACAGGCTGAGCGGCGTCAGGATAGAGAAACGGGATAGGGTATGTTGGACATAAAATTGATATTGTTTTTAACACAAGGAAGTAAATTAAAGTGTTTAACTTTTTTTTTATTTTTGCACATTTCAAACAGTTTCGTAAATTGGTAGCGCCCCGGATTTTCACTTTTGAAATGTAGCAACCGTAGGTTTGAAGTATTTTAGGGTACCATGATGCCTCAATTCTTCTGTTAGTGGTATTAGAAATATCAAGCTCGAGCTCATTTTCCCACACTTTTGGAAGATTATATAGTCGAAATAAAGCATTTTTTAAAATTTTCGTGGCATGAATCCCGTGAAATAGTTTTGTTTGTGTTATTTTGCAACACCCTGTATATAACGAAAGGGAAGTTGTAACTTCAAATTTTACACGAGAAGGGGAAACAAAATGCTCCTGCACAAATTTATTTCCAGCAGAGTGGTCTTCGAAGTGATAATAAAAAATATATGGAACAATATGCAAGGGAAAAATCTTATCAGTTACAACTGAAAAGAAATCGCGTAAGTGGAAAAATACTTGTGTTACGAGAAATTTATTTTGATAGAAAATCATTATAACCATATTTGCACAGTTTTGTAAATTTTTTGTGGATTTCGGTCACATTACCTCTTCGGGTGAAGTCTGTTGCTAAGCGGAGTCCAAATTTAATCCATTGCTGAGCTTTTTTCTCAGCAGGAAATAATTGAACTTCTAGTGTTTAGTCCATTGGCAGATATGAAAAACAAGACACGAAGGGTAAACTACTCATATACATGTATGTAAGTGATTTTGAATGTCTGTTAGAATCAGAGCTTAATTTCTGGGGAAGCTAAAGGGCGCAGGGACCCTGTACTGGCCTCGCCGGGGTAGACAAAAAGTTTCCAAACGCATAGCGGAACAAAGAATGATAATAATAATAATTATTATTATTATTCTGTAATGAACCGTTATACTGCCCCCAAAATGTACTCCTTCGGAGCAGTGGGCCAGGCCAAGAAATGAAACCGAAATCCACCCCTGAAAACAATACATTTCATACAATGACAAAGGGGTATCATACATCTGCCTTTTGCAAGCGTAAGGAACGGTTGCTTACTGCATTGAATATCGTAGTTTGCGATCCCCACAGTTCACCCTAGACATACGTTTTGGTTTACTGGGATAACGTTGCTCCTCTGCGTTGCCCCATTTCCAGCACTGCAGGCTTACGT
Source organism: Lepisma saccharinum (assembly GCA_022664845.1). Classification (NCBI taxonomy): domain Eukaryota; kingdom Metazoa; phylum Arthropoda; class Insecta; order Zygentoma; family Lepismatidae; genus Lepisma; species Lepisma saccharinum. The sequence continues at coordinate 7,500 of JAGDQP010015283.1, forward strand.
GAGTCTTCTGTCTTGCTATTTTGAGCAGTCCTCCCCAGGATCCACTTTTCCCCCCGAAATCGAGAATTTTTTTAGATAGAAAACTGTTGAGAATTCCCGACTCTCGAGAGTTTCCGATTTTCGAGACTTCCCGACATTTCGGCAGTTCCTGAAAATCATTACAGAACTTCCGGAATGTCGAGACTGGGGTGGGAAATTTGTTTTCCGATTCTCTTCCCGAAGTTTCAGGTAACCGCACAGGCGTCATCGTCATCATAGTGAATTTTCACGGTAGCTATTCTCTATATTCTTCAGAAATAAAGGTTTTAGAAAAAAAATATTACAGTAATTATTGTATTTAAGACCAGAAATTATCCATCCTCTAATATCTATCTAAAAAGAATTCACGAAATAAATAAATAAGAAAACTCTGAAATACTACAAACTCATCGTCATAGTAACAGTCGTGCAGATCCTGATTAAATCTATCCATCCCTGCGTCCCAAACTTAAAAAAATAAAAAATAGAGAAAACTTGTCAGCAACAATGCTGTATTTGTTACTGTTTGTTACGCAATAAAATATTGTTAACAATCTCCATGATAGCATTTTCATTAAAGTTTCATACGTATTTTAAGAAGATTGTTTCTATTTTTTGTTGTGAAATGATGAACTGATGAAATTGTGTGTGGAGTGACAACCAAATTCGGAAAACAACAGGTGAGTAAAATATTGTATTTCATTGTGCTCTATAACAGAATTACCAGATCATTTTTTTCCAGTGAAGGACAGTTAAAAATGGAGGACAACTAAACTAAGGTTCGTAAATAACTATGGCCACCTTTCATTTAAAATCCGATAAAGAAACACTAACGAACGGAAGAATTTCTTAGTTTCAAATTTCAGTTTTTACAGGGCAAGATACACAAAATTTTACATCTTGATTGTATCTTCCTATCAAGTAATAACATTTAATGAAGATGGAAAGTGGTTACCAAATGATGAACCATTGTTTGATATTTCGGTAACGAACATTATATTAAAATTGAGAACTTGGTTTACAGAAGTAAGAATATGTCCGGGTCAAGGATGCTTCGGTGCAGGAAATGTCGGTGCAGGACGTTTCGGTGCACGGAACTTTAGGTGTAAGGATGTTTCGGTGCAAGAATTTACTTATATATAAAAGAGCGAAGTTAAATGTTTAGTTGCTATATCACCAAAACGATATTCAAGTTTTCTAAAGCAGCAACCCGTTCAGTAGTAAATATTACTACATATTAAATAAATAGATTTTCAAACAAATTGCGAATAATGATTAACCCTCACGAAGGAAGGAGAGAAAGAAGTAGATGTAATAGAAATGTTTACACATAATTGAATTTTGGATGGCATGTTTGGGTTTATTCATTAAGTACACATATCAATTTATTTTATCGTAGAGAGAGGGGAGCAGAGGGAGGGAGAGCAGAAATATTGTAGTATCATTCAGTTATTTAAAAGTATTTCAATTTTATCAGAAAATAAATATTTTAAAATATTTTAAATCCCCGTGAAATAGTCCACTGTGGGTAGACCCGAAGTGTCAGGGAATTAATAGGAGTAACAAGCAAAATATTAATTCTCGAAACTAAAGAAAAAAATAGTTTGTAAAAATGGTTTTAAAATAGAATTAAATCATTGAGAGAGCACACAACAAAAGTATTGGGAGAAGGATCAAGGGATTTGAGCCCCAGGTTCCAGCAACTAAAGTTACCTATGCCACTCGTGTCGTGTACCAGATTTGACGTGATTTTGTCCGTTTTCCGTGTGTATTTGCATACTCTGTACCTAACCTACCCTAACCCATGGTCACTAATTATATATAATCTATAACAAATGGAAGAAAGCAATTATTGATAACAAATTTGAACTTAGAAAAAATATTTTTAAGACAAGAAGAAAACATCTTAACTTTTTTTTTTTAATTGTACTTTTAAAAACAATCTTGAAAATGCAAGAAAGGAATTATTAATAATATATTAAAACTTTCAAAAATATACTTTTTAAGAAAAAGAAGAAAAAACCTTGACCGCCCGCCGGGGATCGAACCCGTTTTTTTTTTATTTCGTGAGCTAGCGTCCTACCAATACGCCACACTAGGTGGCTGGCAACTGGTGCTCTCGGTGCTGTATTTAAATCCCCAACCATTTACATCACCCACTTCTGCCAAAAGAACCTTGAACGCAGGATTTCTAATAAATTTATTTTTATTCTTACCGGTTAGGATTGGCGAATAAGCGAAAGTGGGAAAGTAAGCCAGCTGATTTACTTTCTTGAAAGATAGTTCTGAAATCTAGGATATATATATAAATAAACAGCTGAGGGAAGCGAGTTTAATGGTTGATTTCTTAACACATTTGTTATGATCTGTGTAGCTAAGCGGTAAGCGTCTCGAATTTGAGTTTACTTCTACATTTCTACTTACTTTAGAGCTTCTGTTTAGTCAAGTAGTTAACGGGTTTAATTCCTCGCGAGCTTAGATTTTTCGGTTTCGACTCAGAATCGTGAGGATAATTGGTGAGCTACCTAAATAACCAGGGAACCTTACAGAGCTGTAAAAGTAATTCGAATAACCGAGTTCGAACATTTGTTGTTGCTACTTTGCAATGTGTGATCAGTTCTTCGTTTCATATGACCACGGTTTTGGTTTAATAATATTACTTTGAGAAAACTTACCAAATGCTCCTGAAAAGTATACATAAATCGGTCACTTCTCCGCTAATCAGAAGTTTACACATAAAATTGAAGACGTACATCGGAAAAAGGCACAAGTCCATGAAATTATTTTTTCGCACTGTGGCAGAGTCACATGCTTTACAGAGTTGCTAATATCTGTGCCAAAAAAGAGGGTCCCTAATCCTGCTGCTTACATATGAAAATGTATCATTAAAATCCATGTGATTTGGAAAGGGACCATGGAGGTGATTTGGTCCATGGAGTTGGGTCTTTCTTTATATCACAGTGCAAAAAACCATTTCATGGCCTTGGGCCCTTTTCCGAGTCACGTCTTCAATTCTAAGTTTCGATGGCTTGTGGACAAATTCGCATAAGAAAATTACGATTTCTGAGGAAACTTAAGGAAAAAGCAGTCTAAAAGACCAAAAAATTTCCTTCAAAATATCAACCTACAAAGAGTTTGCTCACCGCAGACAGACTGGTGGGAAAGTAATAGCAAACTAATACTTTTATGGCCCGCTTGACTGTTTCTATCTTTAATCCTCTAAAGACGAATAATATTTTTTTTCTACAATGCCATCGCTGGGGGAAAGGTTCCAATAGATAACTACCTAACTAACACTCTGTGGGGTACAGAACGCACAAGTTCATCCCCGTAGTAACAAACGTTCGTCATTGGATTCTATAGCAGGCAAGAACAAGCAAGTTTCCATCACGAACATCTTCCGCTCGAAAATCCTTTTTAATAGTGTTCCCCACCGACGTCTCGGTCTCTTCCCAACGGCCTCTATCTCTCCGACTTCCGAATCACGATGGAACATAAATAATATAATATTCACTTTGCCCCATCCCAGCTACAGCGCCTGTCCATTTTACTCGTTTTGAAGACACTATTCTTACAACTTCGGGTGAGTCGCATAGTCTGTGGAGTTCTTCATTATGCAGTCTCCTCCAATCCCTAGTAATCTCGTCCAGTTTCGGACCTTATATCTTTCTTAAAACTTTATTTTCAAACACATGGAATTTATCTTTATCTTCCACTGCGGTACTCCAACTTTCACAGCCATAAAGTTTTACCGGCAAAATAACCATTCCGTATATTTTAGATTTCAGCTTTCTTGATATTAATCACGAAGTTAGGAGTTTCTGAACTAAAAACAAACATCCGTTGCCCGATGCTAGGCGACATTTTATTTCTTCCATGTCCTCGGTTTTGCTTGTTACATATGCTACAAAATAATTGTGCCTCCAAAGGTCGTGCGCCACATCGCACCGCTGGGGTTACGGGGGTGTTATTTTCCTCCTTGGTGTTACTGCATATCGTCCCATAGTAAATCTACAAACAATGTTAGTCCCCTGACCCCTCTTGTCCTCTTTTATTTTTAGAATCGCATATTCGAATACAAATTTAAAAGAGCTGTGGTGGTACGGCATCACCTTGTTTCAATCTGCTGTGAATCTCTTAACTACACCCATCATATACGTGTTGTAATTATGAGGCCGCTGAGACACATCTTACTACCTGAACAAGTTTTTACGGAATTCCAAATCGTACCAGGATATTGTATGGTTTCTCCCTTTCTCTCATTAATGGTGCTCATTTTATTCCACTATTTATTTATTCTACTTGCTGTCCATAATATTTTCTCCACCCATCCTAGGTTCCTCTTTTCATCTTTCTTTCTTTGTTATTTTAATTCTTTTGTAGATGTTCCTCTTTCACCCAGTTTACCTCTAATTTTTCTTTCGTACTGTTCGTTGTGCTTTTCATTTGACTTCTATGAGTATTCATTCTCTTATATTCTTTCCACTATTGTCCAACCGAGCTTTCTTCTTCCATATTTACTTTATTATATTTTATTAACTATTTTGTTTGTTATACGCTTAGCTTCCATGTTTGATTTCAAAAGGTTTTACTTGAATCTTCTCCTTTTATGGTCTGTTGTGTTTTCCATCCTTTCTGTACTCGATATTAAATATATCTAAATGAGTAATGAAAAGTAGGATACGAAGCTATTTCACTAACTATCTATGCAGCTTGTTCCATTCATTGCTAAAAATAGAATTGTTCCGCGGCAACAGGTGTAGTGTGCATTTAGCGGAAGGTATCACATACCTCTTCATCTGCGCAAGAGCATTGTGTGCGCGTCCAACAGGCTGAACTTGAATGAACAAACGTTTGCTTTAGAAAGGAATAGAAAATTACAATAATAAATATTTGGTACGATTAGACTACTCTCTCCCTGCTTTTTATTTTATGACATTTATTTTTTTTACATTTGACACTTGATGTTATTAAACACCTTTCATTGCTTTATTATTTCTCACAATTAAATTTGCGTGGGAAGGAATTTCTGAAGTAGGACTGTTGTCTGAATATTGGTACATTGCGTTATTTTTATTTGATTACTTAACTCAAGTAAATTTAGTAGTGATTGTGAAGATATTCATTTGCTTGTGAACCCTCGGTTGGAGTTTGGCCAAATATGTCAAAAGCGCGCTGAAAAACTTGGGTTGAAAACTAGTTAGGACGCAATGAAAACAGTTTGTGTTTTTCTTCGTATGAGGGAAGGAAAGAGAGACCAAGACTTGAAAATGATTTAATCTATGAGCTGTCGTTAAACTGAAAATAGCAATTTAAAAAAAAAATGGTGACAGTTCTGATGAAGCTCTGAAGAACAATATCAAATAGATTTATAACTGAGTAGCAACCAAGAACTATCTTAATTTGCCACGAACAGAATATTTCTTGTCGAAAAATGCGCAAAAATTGTCCAACGGTCCGGCTTATAGAGTGATTCCTCTATCACTGAACAGCCTGAACTTGCAGCTAGTCTTGGGAAGTTCCTTAAAAAGTAACTCGTTCAGAATTCAGTTCCTTACTATTGGTAGGAACATTGCAGTTCAGTACCAAGTTCTGAATTAAAGAAGTAACGCATTACACAAGTTCCTTAAAAAGAAAAAAGTTCCAGCGAAAAATGAACTTATAACGTTTCAGTTTCTCCAAACAGAAATATATCCACGTACAACACAGACAAAAAAAAATGGTCTTCAGTTAATGGCTAGGGCTGGTGAATAACGTGTTTTGATTCGTTGTAAAAAATATTTTTAACCACCGCGCGAAATAAATGTTACATGAACCTAGATCACTGAAAAAGGAACGATTTTGACTATATCAGTTCCTCTTAAGGTTAATGTAAAGCAACGATCTCCAACAAAATATGGCAGCACTATCTCCGTTTATGTTTAATGTATTCTTATCGTTGCATGAAATTTCAATGCTGCTCCTACAAATTAAAGCCTAGAGAGTTCTAACTTTCAAAGAAGAAAGTTCATAACCAATTCAAGAGCATGATCGATGCCATTTTTTTATTTTCGTTTTCCTTCATTGTTGAAATCGCTTCATTGTTGTTGTGAATATCGAAACCTGTGACAATGAAGCTCTTTCAACAATGAACACAAAATAAAATTAAAAATCGGTATCGATCATGCTCTTGAATTGATGATCGAACTTCCTTCCCTGAAAGTTTGAACTTTCTAGGCTAGAATTTGTAGGAGCAGCAATGAAATTTCGTGTAACAGTGAAAATACACTGGACATATACGGAGGTAGTGCTGCCATCTTTTGTTGTAGATCCTTGCTTTAGATTATCCTTAAAAGGGAACGTTTACTCGTTTCTGCTGAAAAGAAACTTCAATCCTTCAAATTCTGTTTTTTTAAAGGAACTAGTGGCTTAAAGACAAGAATATTTCCATGCTCTGCTACAAAACGTGAGAAAGATATTAACTAGTCAGTATCGTAAGTGGGGTAACTTCGTCATGCCATTGGGGGTCTGGGAGAATTCCCGCGACCGTTTAACAAGATGAAATTTTCTTATTTTCTAAAGTTATTTTATAGAATGTGCATAACGAAATATCGGGAACCCATAATGTCTTTCTGAAAGTAAATATTGGACGCTCTTCGTACCTTTAATCTTACAGGATATTTTTTTTTAACATTTCTGGTTCACAACTTATTTGCAATATGTCCTAATAAATTCGGGCTCAATCGAACTTATTCCGAGAAAAAAAATAGCACGTAAAGTGACGAATATGTTATTCGTTGTTCAGATGTATAAAGGTTAGTAGGAAGACACATAGAGTGGCCATTGTTGCCAAGGCTTCCAGGAAATCTCCTTAATTTTTAACTTATAGTTTCTTTTAAAAATGCAAATTCTCCTGTTTTCTACTTTTAAAATATATTTTAAGGAAAATTTAATTTCCTTCTGAATGTTCTTTAGAAGATGTGATTGTAGTAACACTAACCGTTATTCGAAAGTAAGTATTTCATATACTTTTTGTCCTCTTTGTAATAGTGGTAGGTTTGTAGAAGCAACATTTCAAACAAAATTAAACATTATTCCTTTTAACACTCGAAGTAGAAACGCAATCAAAACGAATTATTACTTCACTCGCAAAAGTTCAACACTTTGACTTTATTTGCTGCAAATTTCACAAGCAAATGAATATAAACATTCCTTCGAGTTTTGCATACTTCTCCTTTTAACAACTATTATGCAGCCGCAATACTTCCTAGTAACCACGACAAATGGCACTGTAGTGTCTAAGTTGGAAGTAGCAGTGTGGTTCAAAAACAATTTAACTAAGATATACTTGCGTGCTTGTTTTGGGGACTTTTATTTATAATAGGCTTCAAAGAGCTGTTGAAGAAAATAAAAAATAGGGTAATAAATATTTAAATGCAAGCTAATTGTTTATAAACATAAGATATTTGAGGGGGGGGGGGGATCGAAATATCTATATACAGCAAAGAGGTCAATTTATACCGGTATAAGCCATTAAGTTTTGTGTCCCCTGATTTCGCCTAAAGTTTAGAGACAAATTTACCCGTTCGCACGAAAAAATGATTGCCAACACTGTGGGCGACCAGGCATAATATCCTTTCTTAGTTCTGGAGAGGGGGAAATATTGCTTCATCCTTATATATACTGGAGTTGGAAATCACTACAATACGCTATCATCGAGACGGCCCTTACCCCTTACTGCCAACTTTTTCTTATCTCCTAGACCAAGGTTTCTCAACGTGGGGGTCGTGGGTTGTGTGGAAGGGTATAGCGATATATATAAACATATATACAGGCGTGGATCCAAGGGGGGGAGCTATAGCAGCCCCCCCTCCACTTGACGTCCAGGTATACACTGGATAAAATGGCCTTCAATCCTACTTTAAATTGGATAAAGTGACACAACTATGGCTTAGCCCCCCTTGATCATATCCTGGATCCGCGTCTGTATATATATCTTAAATAGCCTTCTTAAGGTTTCAACGCACACAAAGTGAAACAAAACCGCTTATTATAAAAAATAAAAGTACTTTTGCGGGTCTCCAGCCAGAGGACATGCTAAAAGGGTGTTGCGGTATGAAAAAGGTTGAGAAAGTACTGTATGCAAGAATTGATGGAAGCTAATTAATTCGAAATGTTCAGATGTTCTTAAAATGTGATTTTTTTTTATTATTTCAGTGTATATCTTAATTCTATACGTTGCACGTGCCCAAACAATTTTCATTAAATCACTACTTCCATGAACCCTACCCTGACTTGAAGTAGGTTCCAAAGAAAGCTGTTTCCTTCTTGTTAGCAGCAAATGTGTTTTAAAGGGAACAAAATATAATTCTAGAGCGTTTCCTTTCTATTTCTTTCTTTTATAACGTATTTCAATTAAAACTATGAACAAAGCAGAGCAGAAAACCAATTCTAATCTGGAATAGTGCCAGCAACAATACACAAGCTACTGTACTTTTTATGTAAACTATAATATTCGTCGTACTCATATTTTATTTTCACTCTTCGCTTTGTCCATGAACTCTTACGTAACGAAATCAGCATTTTGACACTTTGAGATAATTTTCTTTTTCTTTTTGTTTTAGTATCTTGGTTTCGTAAGACTTTTATATTCTTTTTTCACACATACATATTGAATGAATCAAGTGTTAGGGAAAAAAACAGTTGATGGAACTCGATATGCACTGACGCTTCGCATCAGTAGCTACATATTGGGTATATTTTCGTGCTGTTCAGGCTTATGACAGTACCGCCAAAATTAGGGGTGGTACAAAATGGTACAACACTTTGACACTACCTTCTGGAAAATACGTTAAGGGAGGTACAACCATTAACTTGTCCCCCCCTCATTTTGAATCGTTCATTATTGGCTAATGGACGTGGTATAAAACTTTTTATTGGTGATACAATATGGTACAAAACTAGTAAAAAAAAATTTGGCATTCGTTTCCGAGTAAATTTCGTTAATTAGGCCTAAAATTCAATCACTTTGGAGGGCCGAGCTTTGAATCGTCCATTACTGACCGATTAATTTAATGGACGTGGTATAAAACTTTCTTTGGTGGTACAAAATAGTACAAAACTTTCCCATTCTTTTCCGAGTAAATTTTTAAAAGTGAGGGAACAAATCAGTGGAGTTCGATTAGTGTTGCAGATAGAAGCTGGTAACTTTTCCGTACACAGCAGATCCAAACTGTATCATGGGCACAGAAGAGCCAGTGGCGACGTAAGGAAACATGCGTTGCAGAACTTGATGAGACGTAAAACCACGGCGTCGAATAACAAGCCAAGTAGTGTGCCCGTAATAGACAGAGGCAATAACGTAACTAACGGGTCCGCAGAACCCGCAATGCGGGGGCCCTTCTGTTGATGGGGGGCTAATTACGAAGCTTGGTTAAAAGTTCAGTACTTGCGGGGGGCTTTTTGGTTTGTTGAGGGGAGGACGACACACCCTTAGTTACATTACTATACATAGAGGGCTTGTGTGCCCGTCTAGGAAGTGTTGAACAGGAAAAATACCGCAGCGTCTGACTTAAATTCTTGGTACTAATTAATAAAATTAAACAAGGAAAAATGGTCCTCTGAATAAACATTGATTTTCCCATAAGGGAGGTTCACTTTTGAGTTTGAATCCTCAAAAGGGGGATTAAAATTTAGTTTGGGAAAATTATTTTCACAGTGTTAAAACTTCAGGGTCTTTTAAGCAAATTTCATGAAAATATCTTGAGAACTTTCATTTAAGTCTGTTTCTCAGTTACACGAATTAATAAACAGTATATATATATATATATATATATATATATATATATATACTGTTTATTAATTCACAATATAATAAATCACAGCCATATTCTATCCACTACTGGATGAGGCTTCTACCCGGAGGGAGAAGGTTGGGCTACTGCTCCCACGCTGACTAGACGGGTTGGGAGAGGAGAGCCTAAGCTCTCACTGTGATCGCTACTGTCTGTGAGCTCCCCAATTCTATCACGATGTTGGGTGGGCACCGTTCGAGTCCCACACGCCTTGGAGAACATCCTTGGCAGCGCCGGGAATAGAACTCGGGACACCTCAATCCGTAGTCAGCAACGTTAACCACTAGACCGTGTATATGCGTGTGTCGAAGCCTTCGGGAGACTATGTAATACTAAGTGAAACAAAACCGCTTATTCCAAACAAGAAAATTACTTTTGAGGGTCGCCGGACAGAAAGCAGGGTAAAAGGGGGTCACGTCATGAAAAACGTTGAGAAACGCTGCTATACATCTTAGTAGCGATAAGTTTCTATTGTGCGTACATATCCGTTTATGTGATCCTATACGCTCTTATACCTTTACCTGCCAGTAGTCCTTTCCTGCCCCACGCGTGTCAAAACACTCTGGAACTCATTTTACTCATTTTACCACGTGGGTCTGTTGTGTCTGTTTCGGGAGAGCTACTAGCTTCCAATAGTGTTCGCTGCTATTTTATTTTCCGTTTCTGTATTTTCCCCTGTTTTTTAACAGTGTATTTTTCTATTTTATAACATTTTAATAAAAGCAAGGTATTCTTCTGAGGCAGTACTTTAGACTGGTATCATCATCATCATATTCAGCCGTTTTCTATCCACTGCTGGATGAAGACCTCCCCCTTTTCTTTCCACATATCTCGGTCTGCTGATATCCTCATCCATGTAGCACCTGAAAAACGTTTCATTTCATCTACCCATCTTGCATTTGGACGTCGTCTCGGTCGTTTCTTTTCTCTAGGAATCCACTGTAGTACATTTGTCGTCCACCTTCCATCTGTTCGTCTAGCTATGTGACCGGCCCATTTCCACTTCAGCTTCTTCGCAGTCTTGATTACATCCTCTACCTTTGTTTGTGCGCGAATCCATTAATTTGTCTTCCTTCCCTCCTGGTTATTCCTAGCATGCATCTCTCCATTGCTCTTTGTGTGACTCAATCTTTGAGTCGTTTGCGCATTCAATGTCCAAGTTTCACAGACGTACATCATCACAGGTAAGACACATTAATTATAAACTTTACGCTTCAGACACATTGGTAGTTTGCTTTTGAAAATAAAGTGCAGTGTTTCAAACAAACTCCACGCCATTTTACATCTTCTATTTATTTCATCAGTCAACTTGGCATTCGATGTTTTGAGCTGGCCTAGATAAACATACTCATCAACTATGCTTATTGTCTCTCCACTAATCTTTATTTCCCTTTTTGCAGCATATTGATTGTATATGACCTTTGTTTTACTTAAATTCATCTTAAGACCTATTTTCGAATTCTCATTATTCAGTTCTTCAATTCTGGTTTGCAGTTGTTCCGCATTTGAAGCAAACAGGACTATATCATCAGCGAACCGTAGGTGATAAAGATATTCGCCATTAATTTTAATTCCAACTTCATCCCAGTTTAAATTTTGGAACTCTCTCTCCAGGACCGCAGAAAACAGTTTTGGAGAAATTGAATCTCCTTGCCTTACCCCCTTTCCAACTTTAAATTTTTCACTTTCTTGATGTAGTCTAATGACAGATGTTGCAGTCGAATAAATGTTTCGCAGTAGCTTGATGTACCCATTTTCGATGCCTTGATGTTCAAGTGATTTAAGTACTGCTGACAAGGAGACCGAATTTGATAGCTTTTTCGAAATCTATGAGTCCCAAACATAGTGGAAGTTCATATTCATTAGTCCTCTCCATAACTTGTATGTGGTCCATTGTGCTAAATCCAGGACGAAATCCGGCTTGTTTCGTTCCCTGGTTGAAATCCAAGTCTCGTTCAATACGATTCAAAATAACTTTGGTGAACATTTTATATAGAACCGACAGTGAACTAATTGGTCTGTAGTTTTCGACGCGTTCTTTGTCCCCTTTCTTGTACAACAAAATTATAACAGCATTATTCCAACTTCTGGGTACTTCTCTCTTCCTCAGGCACATTGAGAATAATTTCGCAAGTTCCTCTTTCATCTTTTCACCTCCCCATTTAAACATCTCTGCTGTGAGTCCATCTTTTCCTGGTGTCTTTCCGTTCATCATCCCTCGAAGTACTTTATCCACTTCTTCTTTCATTACATCTGGGACATCTACATCATTTTCTTCTGAGTCCATATATAGACTGGTATATTTTTTCCTTTTAGTAGATTTTAATAAAAGCATGGTTTTTACATATCTTTACCATAAATTATTCTATAACCTTTTCCGTTTTCGAGAATTTTAATCTTTATTGTGTACTATAAATTATTTAGTCCATAATTTCTAATTATTTCTATTTCTGCTACATCGTCGTTATTGCACTTAATTCAGAACAGCCTAATTTCTCCATGCGCAGTCCATCTAGTGATCTAATCCTGATAACGACGTAGGCTTGAAATAACCCTTTCGGCCCTGATGGTAACTTTGGTGTAGATCAGGTTTGTCTAAATCTGGTTCTTTTGCAGTAAAGTTGCCAACACTAATTTTTCTACAATCACTTCCTGGAATCGTTGCTTGTCTTTCAGTGTGATAATTAGCTCCAGCGTGGACAAACATCTCGTTAGCTAGTCTCTTACAATAAGTCTGCTGTAATAGAAAACCCGGTTGCTGGTAAGTGTATGGAATTTAGTATTTATTTTCCATGAAATTGATTTTTTATTGAAAAATTTATACTAGTTTATTGAAGGTAAAGGTATTGTGAATTCTTAAAAGCAATTTCCTGCTGAATCTGACATCTGTGTTATTCAACAGAATTTTATAAACATTGAAGTGCACTTATGTGCACATCAGGTTCCATCCAAATGATTACTGAGACAAGTTGTTGCTTTCATTGGCGTACAGATATGTGAACACCAGGTTCTAGTACATATGATCCTCACTGATTTTTTTTGTAATAACATTACATTTACTGTCGACTTTTATAAATAAAGTTTCATTGTTGTATCACAGCGAACTTTTAAAATTTATCGAAAATCTAACATATATAAATTGAAGCATAACTATCGTAAACGAAAATATATTTTATCACTAGAATTTGATCTTTTCATTCTACATTGGTCTTTTTTGTTTTATCTTACAATAATAGTTTCATTACAGTAATAATTTAGATTGTTTCTTAGAAACAGTGGCGTACCTAAGGACCTTGAGTCAAACTAATACAAATGTAAAAAAATTAATATAAATATTGTTGTAGAGACGATGGGAAAGTCTCGCTTTGGAGGTAAATTCAGCGAGTATTCTCTCGTCCAAAACAAGAAGCTCTTAGGTCACTATTGGTTTTCTTCAAAACCAGACATGTGGAAGGAATCTATGTGGTTTCGACCCAAACGTTATCATTTCTTCCTTTACTATTCTTCCCTTCCTTTCCCTTTTTCTTCTCACCTTTCGCTTCTGCCATCTGCTTCGAGCAAGTGGCAACACCGGAGAACACTTCTTGTCGGAATGTTTGGTTAACCGCAGCTGATATGGGGTCCGGCTCCTTTACCGAAGGCTTTCATGATCTAGACCCTACAACACGCCACTGTCTTAAAACCAGCCAGGAAATATTGCGACAAACTAGGAAGACATTTCTGAGAATCCTGGGTTTGCAATAAATAGCGGCGACACAATCACAAAGGGATGACAAGAGAACAAATAGGATAGAAGCGTTGAGTAAATTAGCGTCGCCAACTCTGCTTTCCAATTTGGCCTGTCGCTGGTCAAGACCTCGGCCTGACCCGCAATATCTAGAGCCACCCATTGCGGTATGAGTGAGTGACACTTATAAGCAGAGCACGCTAGCTGTACTTTCTGGAGTCATCTGCCACCATTTCGCCGCCGCTCGAGCAGACCCAGGTTGCAAGTCCCGTTACCGGCAATCAACTTCCTTGGACTTTTTGAGACCTTTGTTCGTTATGTTAGGCGTTCTTTCAAAGATGGTGAGTTCTAGATGCCCGTCGACCCTTGATTACATTTAGTTTTCTGCTCAATAATGCATTATTGCATAAACTGTCATTTTATACAGATCACATGCTAATTTCTGCAACTTCGGACTACCCTGTACATATTATCTCAACTGGGTTAGCGGTGGGCTTTTAATGTGTCAGTCCAGGATTTATTCCCCGTCAATACCTTATATCAATTACATCTAGGTTGACCCTATATTTCGACTGGTGCGCCCAGACTAAAAGGCACTTCTCGTCAGAGGAGCATTGATGATACTGTTCATGTTGTCTGAATGTTATGGCTGCTGATATTCATGTTTAATGAAGTATTTCACTGTTTGTCTAAACAATAAATGTTTTTGTGATCTTATTAGTAAAAACGTCTTATAATTTTCAGTCTTCTTCTGATAAAGTTACATGTAATTGTATATGTACAGACTAATTTATTTCAAACTCCTGTACATATTTATACATAGCCTTACCTAACCTAATCTAAATGTATTATATTTGGCATTGCTTGAAAGCACTCGCAGAATTCCGCCTAACGAACCCACCACAGCAAAATTTAACTGTGTAAGAGAAGATCTTATACGTTCACTTTGCTCTTTTAGGCTTCAGTCAGATGCCTAAAGGCCTTAAAAATCAATTTAGGCTTCAGCAGCAAGTGATGTGAACATTATACAACATCTCTGTCCGTCAGTCGACAACTTTAAACTCAGAAAGTGCTAAGGGCTAGAAAGGTGGTTGAGGTGTCGTTGAAAAGATCTCTGCAAGACGAGTTCAAATCCATACCATTGATCCAGATTGCAAATTAAGGTGGATCCCTAAATACATGGGTGATTTCGATCTCAGGAGCAATTTTCGACTATCGCTAAGAAGGAGTTTGAGGTGTCGTTGAATAGGTCTCTGCGAGACGATTTCAAATCCATTTAGATAACACAGACCGTAAAAGCGGGTCCCGAGATACGGGAGGGAATTTTCAACTCAGTAACTACTAGGGCTGGGAGGTTGAGGTGTATTTGTGAAGGTCTCACGGCAGTTTTTTCAATGAAACATTGATTATCTAAACAGAATGCTGGTTGCTGAAGCTAGGCGGTAACATATTAGTTTATGCCAAATTCAAGTATTCGGAATAATTTGGAGGTACTACTTTTCCTTTATACCACAGTTGTATGAGTGTGTAGGGATACCAAAGACCATTATTTCCATCTGGAAGTGGTAGCTATTCAAAATGGTGGCCAATCCAAGATGGCGGATTTGACTTTCTAAAAAAAACCTGCTATATCTTTAGAAGTAATGGTCCGATTTCAACGATCCTTTTTTAAAAATGAAAGCTCTAAATATGGCAAATATTTGAAGTTATCTTTTTTGATAAGGGCAACAGCCACCGTTAATTAGAAAATCACGGATTAGTAAAAAATCGTAATTTTTGCGAATAACTTTATTTTTCTCATGAATTTACAAATAAACTTAAGAAAATGTTTCCTATAAATGTTGTAGCATAAACTTCTATCTTTAATTTGATATATTACACCTCTGGTTTCTGAAACGAATCAATTGCTTAAAATATATTGCGAATGTTGCTGACGGTTTTAACTCCAAAACATGTTCTTCTATCAACGACAGTGAAGACTTTCATCGGAAACATTGAGATAGATGATATAATGATTTCAAATCGCCTAGATCATAGATGTAGGTACTCTAAATTTTGGAAATAGATACAGCATTGTGTATGGAGAAACTGAAAACTGTACGGAAAGGTGAAATGCCTCTACCAAGCAGCATTCATGTCAATACGTTGACCGTTTAAATGACCGTTCGAAAGAAAAATTACGCGGTGGTGGCACTTCCCATCGTGTAAATGGAATTGTTGACTAGAAAACTTCATCTACATGCTTGCCACAAAGGCATGATGGTGTTATATTTATCCCGAGAAAGCAAAGGAGCATTCCCACGGCAGTTCCATGTATACCAGATGATATAGTTAGGGAAAGGAAAAACCCTCCTGCAATAGCTACTACTCCGTTTCCACATGAGTGTCTTAAAAAAATTTGATAGTTAGTAGACAATATTTAGGGACGTGTTTATAAAGATGGGTGCCGTGGATTTCATATAATATGCAACCTATTTTCTATCACTGGTAAACTATTTGGCGATGGAAATTGCAGTGGAAATTGGATCTATTTCACAGAGCTACATCAGGAATGTTCTTCAAGGAAAGCAATATGACCGTGCTATTCGTATGCATAAGTACATATATGAGGCACTCATGCGAATCATCTGGTGACAATTTCTAGATTACTTGAAATCGGATTCTCCTTATGTGTTTTCAAGATTGGAAACTTGATAAACTGATACAACAGTTCTGTGACAATATGTGCAACGAAACTTTCAAAAATGCAATAGAAGATCCCACCATGATAAATGAATGAATAGGTTTGAAGGTTATTGATACTTTTTAAAGAACAATTGACCTCTTCCATAATTCTGGATGACATTCCTCGACTTATTAGAGCTGTTGCTTGGATTAATCCGAAGTCACCGAAAAGGAATCTGGTCACTGTTCATGTTTTGTATACAACAAATAATCAACTGATGTTCTTCTGTAAAGAAAATTAACTATGTTCGATATTTGTAAGTAAACTTTCCAGAACTGTATATTTTGGACAAATCTGCTTGAAATAAATCTACTTCAATGATGGAGGCTTTTCCGTCCCATTTTCTCGCATTCCTGTAGATCAAAGTTCGAGGAGACGGTGTATACAGATACACAAACTTAAGGAGGTTTAGTTTAAAAGCAGGTGCAGCTGAAAAATACTATATAACTGCTGAATACCGTACATCAGCTTTGAGGCAGCTATGAGATAATCTGAACGTAATAAGTCTGACCTTGTTTTAACATTCTAATCTACATAGACCTCAGATGAAAATAGGTGAAGAGCGTGTTTCATCAGCAGTTTAATTTTTGGAGAATGAATGGACTAATCCATTTGATGAAAATTCGTCAGGCATAATTAACTTACCAGCAGGAAGAGCAGTACTACATTAGCCTATTGACCGTGAGGAAGAAAGGCGAGGATGCAAATGATAAATCAAAAGAGATCATCCGGGATCCTGAAGCCTTTTACTCCAACTTCAGCACTGATAGATTGGAAAGAACAAGGATGTGATCCTCAAGACAGACCGCAAGTTTTTTTACAAGTATGATCCTTGTAGCAGAGAAACGACAATTAAATACGTCACGCGTGTTCAGTCATCCTTAGGGGCCTTTGCCTTGGAGTCTGGTCGACCCCGATGAATCTCTGAAAACAACTAGCAAGACTGTATTGAGAAAATGTTTTGAAAGCTTGATTTCACCTGAAGATGGATATATTTCATCACTAGCCATTGTAATTGATGCGATGGCCGTAATTCAAAGATACATGGAGTAATCAGGACTTTTGACGATATTATTTGATACTTACAATGGCAAATCAATCAAATCCGCTGAACGTCTCAGCATAGGTTACGAGGAAGGAATTTTCTTCATGAATATCAAAGAAAGTCACAGGATTCTGGAGGCGTCTTGGGCAAAGCGATGATAGTAAGAATAAATTAACAAAGTTCCTTGTTGAAAACTGGCAACACGAAAACTAAAGGAAAAAGGTTGGTGAAGAGACATTATGTGGTACTTACTGGAACGCGTGTATCAAAATAACTGCCAGCGTCTTCCAGAACTTGGGAAATCATGCTTCTTCCGAAGAAGAAGCAGATACCCGGATGATGCTACATATAAGGGATGCTGCTTTGGAGTACTTAAATGTTGTTTGTTTCTGATGACACTGACGTTTTAGATTCATCTCTCTCTCTCTCTCTCTCTCTCC
>JAGDQP010015283.1:26227-37176 GCA_022664845.1 Lepisma saccharinum
CTCTTCTCTTCTCTTCTCTTCTCTTCTCTTCTCTTCTCTTCTCTTCTAATGTACTGTCTTTTAAGAACTTGCGATGTGCCTCTGGAGGTTAGACTAACTTCTCTCACTTCGATTAGCGACAAAGCTGAGAGGGGTCGTCTGGGCTTATTCTCTTCTAAGCTGGTCTCCTGCTGGAAGTACTACTCTAGACATCGGCTCTTGGACTGTCAAATTTATTGAAAGAACTGCAGCCCATGTGACGGCAGTAATGGTGTCAAATCTAGCCAATCACAGATGAGAAGTATTCACTGGCTCCTTGTCATGTGAGATGGTAATGTTATGAATAGCCAATCAAAATCAAGAGTTATCGGCCATCGATTGTCTGTGTGTAGATCGCTATTAATACCTGCTCTCCGAGGTGTGTGAAATGTAACCTGATATTCTCATGTTCTTTTCTGTACGTGACATTTCTTGAATTTCGTAAATGTGGAAAACACCACAGGTGCATGGATCGTGATATTATTTGCTTTGAATTCTCATGTCACATCCTGATTTATTGAACAATTGTTAAGTGTCTTATTACATATGAAATGTGAGTGAAGCATTCAATATTTGAAGAATGATTAATAATCTTCTATTACAGGAGAGCGAGATCGCCTTTCTTGGTTTTAACTGATTATGATACAAAAATGAATAAAGGCAATTCCCACTGTTTCTATTAAATTATAAGTGTGTTTTTCGTTCCATTTTATACTCAAAAGCAATTAAAGTCTATTTACAAGTACATTGCATTGTTGTGCTAAAATCCACTCGACAATATGTCGTCGGAAATTAGTAATCAAACGCGCAACAAGTGGTCGAGCCCAAAGGTGTTCATCCCTCCGGAGGTCACCCCGCAACATAATTCCCCCTTACCCTCCAATCTGGAGGGTGATGTGGAGTGGAGGTGGAGGGCTATCTCTATGCTGGAGGTGATATGGAGTGGAGGTGGAGGGCCAGATCAGAGCTGGAGGGTGATGTGGAGTGGAGGTGGAGGGGCAGATTAAAGCTGGAGGGGAAGTGGAGTGGAGATTATGTTGACCTCCGTGCTGGAGGGTGATGTGGAGTGGAGGTGGAGGGCTATCTCCATGCTGGAGGGTGATGTGGAGCGCAGGTCGAGGGCGAACTCCATGCTGGAGAGTGATGTGGAGTGGAGGGCCAGATCAGAGCTGGAGGGGAGGTGGAGTGGAGGTCAGGCCAAAATGGACACCTTTGGTCGAGCCAGGATAATAGACATTAAGAAACTTCCATTTGCCGTTGGCTGTTGTGTTAAATCACCATTACCTTGTTTACATGCATGGGCAGGCTGCAATACAGTCAGTGCGTTCTCTGAACAAGGGAATATCAAACTTTCATAACTCAATGACGAGTTTATTTAATTGATTTCAATGCTAGGAGGCCAGTATGCATTATTCAGTGACGACCACTATTTGATCCAAAAGTTTACATGTCAAATTCACGAAAACATAATATAGAAAACATAAATGAACTACGATATAAAATATTCAGAAGCCGACAAGAAGAAATTGAATCAACACAGCTTCCTCGTTCCTCCATGTGAAAACTGTCTTCCTCAACATTCTATACGAGCCAATTATCATGCAGAAATTTAGAAAAGATTCCTGGAAAATTTCCCTCAAGTTCCACAACCAGAAGATCATGGATGGATGCTAGAGAAAGATGGATTGCTTAGTGCTAAATGGATGACAGTAGCACCAGCAGCTGAAGCAATGTTGGAGTTTCTCAGTTGTTCATATTCTAGAACTTGTCAACTATCATCATACACTTGTATGCTAAATCAGTTAAAATGCACCGTCGCATATAGGCTTAGTTAAGCGTGGTAACATGAATGAACACGAGGAAAGTGTAGCAGATACTAACTTTTATGAATATTATGAACATGGTGATGAGGATGATATATATATAACTTAAGTTAAGATGGTACACAATGACATTTGTTCCATATGACAATAAATTACATTATGTCGTCACAATTTCGCAAAAAGCGGATAGATAATTTTTTTGACAAAATTGATATAATTACACTATTAAACTGGAAACGGGGGGTCATCATAACTATGTAAAAGGGGGTTATCTACATTCCAGCCGATACAGAGTTCGCGAAGGGGTTAATTGACAGAAAAGACGGCACAAGATTACATTTTTCCTTCTAATGTAAAATTAGTAAAATGTCAGTTTTTTTGTTTGCAAAATATGGCGAACTACAGTAACTTAGTCACTTAAAGTAACAGAAGTATAATTTTAATTTAATTCGTAATACCGAAGTTAACATCTGTCATATTGGATTGCCCACCATTTTAAGCTCAAAACCAAAATTGCAATATATCAAATTAAAGATAGGAGTTTACTCTACAATATTTATTAGAAATATTCTCTTCTTGGATGTCTAGGTTTTTCGTAAAACCATGAGGAAAATTAAGTTATACCATAAAATTACGATCTTTTTACTAATCCGTGATTTACTCATTAACGGTTGATCTTATCAAAAAAGCTAAGATAACTTTAAATATAGATCATATTTAAAAACTTTAATTAAAAAAAGATCGTTGAAATCTGACCATTACATCAAGAGATATAGCAGTTTTTTAAAGTGAAATTCGTCATCTTGGATTTGCCGCCATTTTGATTAGCTACCACTTTCAGATGGCAATCATGATTTTTGGTATCCTTACACACCCATACATCTGTGGTATAACGGAAAATTAGTACCCCCAAATTATTACAAAATCTTAGTTGGCCCATAAACTACAGTATATAAAATTATGCACAGTCTCCCGAGTGGGTTCCACCTCACTTGTGAGAACAGTTAGACCAATTTAATTATGTATGACTTAATCCCTAAAATTTTTAAACCTCGTTTGAATGATAAACTGTTTACCGTTTTCATGGTAACCGGCCAGACTGAAGTATTAAACACATATTCGAGCACTACATATGAATGATTGATCCGATAGCTGTCAAACTTCACGTAATGATGAATGGAAGTACTCTAGGTCATAACTATATTAGAATGTTAAAACATTTATCGTTTCCATGGCAACGAGGCTCACTTCTCTCATATTCGAGTATTACTTGTTAACAATTAATCCAGTTGCAGTACAACTTGACATACTGGTGTAGGTAAATTTTCTTAAGACTTTAACCATATCAACACGTTAGAACATTTAGCATAGGTGCGCACTGGCAATTAAGAAACTGAGTGATAAAAAAGCCACTTGAGAAAATCAGTTGCTGGTTAGCGTGCGGATAGGTTTAAACACACGCGTTCTATTTCTGAAAGTGATAATTTCATCAGTTAATCATGGCGATTTTAAAATTGCTAGTGCGCGAGCTGCCATATAGAAGTGTGTGTTTTATTTTCTCAATTCAAAAAAAAATCACCCAGAAAAAAAAATTGTTAGTGCGCGCCTAGACTTATCGTCACCGTGGTAACGAGACTCAAATTACTAAATCATTTCCTTAAACGATCACATTCGCTCAGCCCGATTCTGTATACATTGCAAAATATGAACGTTCTTGCTATTATTACAGGGGGGCCCACAAAGGGGAGCTATGACGTAAACTGCGTCATTGAAATATTGGGGGGAGGTAAAATCTATAAAAATATATTTTAGGGGGTTATAAAAAATAATCGAAAGGAGAGTTTCTATTTATGGAAGAGCAACTACGGATAACACAGTGCATACCATTTTTCTTTTGTCCTTTAAACTACGATATTGACCAATTTGTTTTCAATTTGCATTCATGAAAATATTGATTAATAATTTTTCATACTGACGATAGTGGTTCGAACGTATTGATTAATTTTAGAAGTGGTGGTTCGAATCCCTCCTACATGTGTAAATTTATGAACCTCCTTCTTATTTTTAATATTTCAATTTTTACTGCTGCGTCTTCCACCAGGCGCCTCCCCAGGTGGCGGATAGGGGAATGCCGACCAGATATGGTGGGTACCGGAAATATTCCGGGGCGGACCAAAACCAGTACTGCTGCCTTGCAGTTAGTAGAGGGATCTACAAAGGCTAGGGGACGATAACCCCGAACAAAAATATCATGGTGAGGGGAAGCAGCATCACCATTACCACTCTGAGGCTGAAGATGAATGACATCGGCAAGGCTCAGAGATGGACAGAGGGCGACATCTTGAATGTCTACCTTTACTGCGAGGTCGTAGAGCTGACAACTCTACACCGCTAAAACATGTCAAGAAATAGTAACATATGGTTCATGGATTCTCCTGGGGTAAAATATTCCGGAGGTAAACTAGTCCCTCATTCGGATCTCCGGGCTGGGACTGCTTCAGGGGGCTCTATGAACAGGATTAAGAAAGACTTTAGAATAGGAACATGGAACGTACGAACATTATACCAAACGGGCGCTCTTCAGGTGGCGGTACACGAGACCGAAAAGTACGAGCTAGACATATTAGCGATACAAGAAGTTCGGTGGGAGGGTCAAGATAGTATCCCACAGGGCAAGTACACTTTCTACTACGGGGGAACACAGTCTCACGATTTCGGAACAGGGTTCCTCATTAAGAATAGTATCCTTCAGGCGGTTCAGAATATAGAGTTCGTAAACGAAAGACTATCGTACGTTACGATACGTACTCGATGGGGCAACACGGTTTTATTAAACGTCTATGCTCCGACCGAGGTGGCTACTGATAACGACAAAGATATATTCTACGATGAGCTAGAAAGGTTGTTTGACCGATTACCGAAGTATAATTCGAAAATTGTGTTGGGTGATTTCAATGCAAAGGTAGGGAGGGAAGAAAAATATAGACCTACTATAGGCAAATACAGTCTTCACGAAAAGACCAACAACAATGGAGAAAGACTGATAACTTTCGCGATTTCGAAAAACTTACTGGTAAAGAGCACGTACTTTGAACACAAAGACATACACAAATACACGTGGGTATCTCCGGACGGCAAAACTCTCAACCAGATCGATCACGTATTAGTAGACAGACGAAGACACACCAACATAATGGACGTTAGGTCGTACAGAGGAGCGGAAGGTGACACCGACCATCAATTAGTGATCACAAAAGTAAGGGAAAAGTTATGCATCGCGAACAGAGAAAGCAAGGGATCAAAACAACTGAAATTCGAAGTGAAACTATTAAATAATCCGAGCATAAGAGCAGATTACCAACTCGAACTCTCAAATAGGTTCGAAATCCTAGCCGACTCGAGTAATAATAATGATGATATTAATAGTGAAATTGATGTAAGTAAGATGTGGGAGGCAATTCGTGAAACAATTAAGAGCGCAGCGAAGGAACGCGTAGGTGAGAAGAAACAACAGAAAAACAAACCTTGGTTTGATGAAGAATGCATTAAACTTCATGAGGAACGAAAACAAGCAAGGCAACGATGGCTAAGTAATAAAAGCGAAGCAAATACCAACCACTACAGTAACGCGAAACGAAACGCCACACTAGGGTTCAGAAACAAAAAGCGAGAATATCTGACGCAGAAGATTCAGGAGATTGAGGAAAACGGGAAGACAAATAACATACGAGATCTATACAAAGGGGTAAACTCGTTAAGAAAAGGTTACCAGCCGAGGTTAGGAATGATTAGAAATGAACGTGGAGATCTTCAGGCGGATCCGACTAAAATTGTCGATGTGTGGAAAAGTTATTTCGACAAACTTCTTAATGTACACAGCGGGGAACAAACAGAGGAATTTGAAATCCATACCGCAGAACCGTGGATTCCCGAACCTAGCGAGATCGAGATCGAAATGTCGGTTAAGAAATTGAAAAATTTCAAATCACCAGGAATAGACAATATTCCAGCCGAATTAATTAAAACAGGAGGAACGGCACTAACCAAGGAACTACATAAATTGATAAGTGCTATATGGAGAAAGGAGGAGCTCCCAAAGGAATGGAAAACATCAATAATTGTTCCGATTTACAAAAAAGGCGATAAGTCGGAATGCAATAATTACCGCGGAATCTCGTTACTTCCAACTTGTTACAAGGTATTAAGTAATATTCTGTTAACACGCCTAAATGTATACGTAGATGAAATAATTGGAGATCACCAATGTGGATTTAGAAGAAATAGATCCACGTTGGACCAGATTTTTGCTTTGAGACAAATTTTGGAGAAGAAATGGGAATACAATGGGACGGTTCATCAGCTATTCATTGATTTTAAGAAAGCATATGATTCTATCAAAAGGGAAAAGTTATACAGTATCCTGATACGATTTGGAATACCGAAAAAATTGGTCCAACTAGTGAAGATGTGTCTCAGCGACCCCATAAGCAGAGTACGGATAGGTAATAATATGTCAGATAGTTTCAAGATTCGCAACGGATTGAAACAAGGCGATGCCTTGTCACCACTACTGTTTAACTTCGCGTTAGAATATGCGATTTTAAAAATTAAAGGGGACAAAAAGGGACTATCATTGAATGGTTTGAATCAACTGTTTGTATACGCGGATGATGTAGATTTAATAGGGGACGATATAGATGCACTACAAAGCAACACCGATGTCTTAGTAGAAGCGTGCGATGAGATAGGTCTACAGGTAAACATAGATAAAACAAAATACATGGTAACAAGCCGAAGCACAGGGAATGAAGGAATTAAAAACATAAGAATTAGGGATGAGGTCATAGAGAAAGTAAACAAATTTAAATACTTGGGAGCATACGTAACAAGCAAAAATGAGGTCACGGAAGAAATAAAAAGTCGCTTAGTATCGGGGAACGCATGTTTCTACTCAGTCCAAAAACTTCTAGCATCGCGATTAATATCAAGGAAATTGAAATTAAAAATATACAAAACTGTTATTCTGCCGGTAATTCTCTACGGTTGCGAAAGTTGGAGTACGACCCTAGGAGATGAACATAAATTACGTGTATTTGAAAATAAGGTTTTGAGAAAGATATATGGGCCAAAACGGGACGAGATGACTGGAGAGTGGAGGAGACTGCATAATGAAGAACTCCACGGACTGTACGATTCACCAGATGTTGTAAAAATAATGAAATCGAGACGACTAAGGTGGGCAGGGCATGTAGCTCGGATGGGGGAAAAACGAAGATTATATTCAATCCTGGTTGGAAGGCCCGATGGAAAGAGGCCATTGGGAAGACCGAGACGTCGTTGGGAGGACAATATTAGAAGAGATCTTCGAGAAGTAGGTGTTCGTGATGAAAACTGGCTTGATACTGCCCAGGATAGAATCCAATGGCGAACGTTTGTTACTACGGCGATGAACTTGCGAGTTCCATAAGCCATAGAGTTAGTTAGTTAGTTAGTTAGCGATAATAAGTTGCCTCTCTCTCGGCACGAAATTAAATTACCGGCTAATTTTATATAGTTTTGTAAATGCCTCCGAGATAAATGAAATTAAGCAAAAAGTTAAAACGTAGTGCCTTACACAATACGATTTTTGAGTGCAATTATTTCCTTATGATTCTGCCAGGCACCATCGTTGTTTGATAAGTAGGAAAATCGAAGTGTTAGCACGAACAAATTTTCTTTCCTGCTTTCTTATATAGCAGAAGTATTTCAAGGAGTCGTAACATCCCTTACCAGAAAATCATATTGTCTACGGCACTTCAATCTGCACTTTTTCTGAACTTCATTACATTAGGAGATATTTACGAAACTTTCAAAAATTAGCTGATAATTTAATTTCGATGCCGAAAGCTCTGTTAATTATGTAACTAGTCATCCCACTTTAGTTTGAAGTTCAGATTGTGTTTTGTCCAGAATTTGGACTTATAGTAAGGCATATTTAGATGGCAGATCCTTGCCCAGTCATTACCCTTGTCCATGTTTAACCAGAGGCAAAGTCATCAATCCTCTTTGATTGAAGCGTTGTTTCGATGCATATTTTATATGCGTTAAAATTCGTTGCACCAGACCAGGTTGATATTTGAATTAGCAGGTTATAGTAGGTTTAATTATGTAATAGCATTTTAATTATTTTACAGTGATACTCTTTCACAGCAACTTCAACGTATCTGTAGCCTCAGATCAGATATTCCTTATCCTGGGCCGCAGTCTTGAAACCGGTTTTCACGATTTTTTCGACTTTTGGCGTAGGCGTGCTTAGCCAGCGTTCTTTGGGTTTTACTTGCTGAAAGCTGTTTTTGGTTCGCACGAAGAATTTTGAATCTGAACTTAAAGTTATGGGTAATAGAGCAGGCGATTTGGCACGAGAAATTATGTTGCTGAAAGTGTTTGTACGTAGAATTTGAGTTTTCATAATTATACCATCGGGCTGGGGGGGGGGGATAAATGACAGTTGGGGCGGTGCGTCATGAGCATACGGGGTGGTGGGCACCACTGTATTATTATTATTATTATTTCCAATCAACTTATTTAATTAACCTCTTGGAAGTTCATGATGCGATTTCCTTAGTAATATATAAAAAAAAACAGTAGGTGATAGTAGTATTTTTGTGTGGAAGAAACTACTTGGCACCTGTCACGAAAAATTCTGTAAAAGCTCCAATAGATTTGATAGAATAATTCGTTGCTTATTTTCTGTCGCTTATCGGTTGTTTCGGTAGTTCCATTAAAAAGGCCAACTCGATGCGTACTAAAGCACCGCATGGAACTGGAACGAATGTTATCTTCTCGCTGATAAACTGAATCAGTTCCGTAGCAAATCGCCGGAACCGCCTCCGCCACGTTACTTACCAGACTTCGGTGATCATTTTATGTTCGAATTTGCTCTGTGCGAAAGCTCAACATGTAAGTAGTAAGAATCCTTTTAGCCTTGGAAGCATAAATAACCGTCGGAAAGCCTTAAAATACTTCAGTTTCTTTGTGCTCAGCGCAGGAGAAGATTCTCGTGGGAGACCATAGAACAAAATGTGTACTTGTTATTTTTTGTGTTCTTTTTCTTTCTTTCTTTTGACGCTTGCGCAATACCAACAAACGAGTGCCAAGTTGGCCAAAAGAAAGACGTTTCATTGAATGGTAGTTTCCGCATGTTTGTGATATTCTCATCGGTTAACAGAATATGGCTTCCATCACACTGATTTCATTAAAATGCATGTTTATGTTAATTATATTTATTAATTAACAAGCACAATGAGATTGTTTAGTAACTTGTAATTTTAAAGGTTATTGTTAATAAAGATTTAATCTATTTTTCTCCTTACTTGGTAGCATCACTATTGTAATATATATTTTCGTTTCAGTCATTTCTTAAAAAGAGGCTAAATTGAATATTTCAGGAACAAAAAGAAAGAAAACTAAGAATACATAAAACACCTACTGTTAATAGGAAAAACGTGCACAAATGTGCATTTTTTTTTTCAATTTTTAAAAAAGGTTTTGCTGTTTCCTTGTTTTCGTAAGGCGTGTTGAAGTATTGCAGAGTTTATAATGGTAGCCATGTACTCCGAAGCTGTTAATTGCGTGGCATAGCACACTGCCTGCGTTAACGAAGTAAACAAAAGTATTCACTTTAACACAGCTTAACAATGAATACGGCATTATAAATAAATTTAATTTTTGTTACAAGCCAACAGATTACGATTCAAGTTTTAATGTAAAAAATGACAGTGCAGGTCATGTTTAGTATAGGACAGAAGATTATTTGTGAGTGCTACTCCAAATTTTTTTATCTGTATAGAAATCATTAACTGAATACTAAGGCAATAAGAACTTTGAATATTTATTTCCAAAGCTAAACCAACTATTTATAAAGCCTAAAACGATTCTAAGCATTCCGAGACTTGCTCAAACATACGTATACTTCCTTGCAAGAATGAATGGCCGAAATGTTGCTTTTAAATTGGGAGTATGTTATTTAATTTTTTTCCCCGGATCTTGACTACTAAAGCAATTATAATCAACTCAAAACGATAAAAACGCTTTAGTGCATTTGAAGTAACATGTAAAAACCATAACCAAATATCGAAGTCAAAATTACGAAACTATTTACAGAAGTTTATTGATCCTTGTTTCCCGACCAAACAACTGCGCGACTCTAATGAATATCCACATATTCAACTCTTGACTTCTTAGTAATTTAATGCCTGACCTCTTATCTGTATGATCATCGTATCCCAATTCCCTCCATTTATGTGTAGAATCCACCAAGGTACACCATATCAAATTATAAGCGATCATATTAAAAAGAACCGAAGTCAGAATCTGAAAACGAAAGTTGCCAATTTCCTGACTCAAAATTACGTGATGTCAAGTTTTATAGAAACAAAAATCAACATAGACAATAACAAACCTGATGTCTACATCAAACTATTAGAACGTTCTCAGAATATCTATCAATCATACCATAATTCAACTAAATCTGAGGAAATTTGATTTCTAATCATATCAGAATTAAATTCAAAATCACCCACATCAATATTTAGTTACTGGTAAGTAATAATTGACATATAGAATTTTACATTCATTTTGATATCATTACGACAAATTGTGTACTATCAAATAGTTTCGTGCTTAATAAAACAAATATCATTAAGATCTAATAAAAATGTATGATCAAACTAGTCTGGTTCCAGTTAAAATATGTCAGTTCCTATTTCATTTTAATATAGCTATGTAACCCACTGATACGTACTTGTTCCGAATTAATAATAACTTCCATAATTAATTCAAATAATTTATTTATATTGTTGACTAAATTATCATTATTCCAGTTAATTATAATATTATATCTTGTCTTCTAATTATGTGATATTTTTCACAACCCCAATGTTCAGGTGGTCTTGGTAATCGAGTCGATCTTCTTACCTTGATTCATCTCTCATTGGAGTTGCAAGCGTAGGGATCTTTTCATTATTATTATGCTAACAAGCACTAGTCTATAATACGCGTCCCATCCTGTATTATCTCCTGCGTATAGATTTTTTCTAGTCATAATTGCCGCATTTCCATATTTATTTA
>JAGDQP010015284.1:0-43113 GCA_022664845.1 Lepisma saccharinum
CCTAAAATTGAGTGACCAAGTGGTTTCCTTGCTACAACTTGTAACATGAACAATCCAACGTGATCAAATCGTGCTCTCACAGGAAGTTTTGGTCCACTTCTAGGATTATACATCAAGTAAACAACTCTACGAATGAACCATGGAATCGAGGATAGCCTTTAGATTCTGTTCTGACAACCGAAGCAATGCAGCAATAGCTGACGAAAAAGACAGCTTAAATTTAAAGGAAACTCAAAGATAATCACTATTTGAAGTTTGAAATTGTAATGTGACTGTTTCACTCGTTGTGTATATAAATTTGTAAACTGATTTCATCGAAGACTACTTTGAATTTTGAGTTTCGACTTTCAGTGGAGAGAAACTGACGTCTTCAGAGACTGTTTCTTGTTCTTTTGTATGAATAGTTTTCAGTAACAGTGGTACGTGGATGTATTTAGAAGGGAAATATAAACTTAGTGATTTCTCATCCTACACACAATACACCCCCCAAATTTATAGTTTCTATTAATTAGATCTAACTTCATGCTTATAACATTTATTCGGATGAGTATATAAGATTGGTTTTCACACGTAATAGTGAATTTTGTTGTTAAATATTACCCTGTATATTCTGTCATTTTCTTAACCTGTTAACTTTTCTAAATTAAATATAATTTAAAGTAATTAAGTTGTGCAATTTTACGGATTCGTTGGTACTCCACTATGTCCTGGTATAACGCTTTCACAGTGCTTTTAGGATAGATATTTAGCTATCTTGTCACAGAAATTCAATGTTAGAAGCAAAAAGTTCAAACATTGGAATGCAGATTGCGACAGAACGACGTTTCCAAACTCATAAATGGTTTGATAGTATGTTCATTCACGACAAAACTGTGCATTTCTAACAAAACATACATTCCGACGGCACATATTCCTTTTTTCCACTGATCAGCCCACTTATTTAGATAGTGAACGTATTCGTACATTCGTTCAAATGAAAGCACCTGTACCAACAAATCGCACGTTTGCAAGGAAAGTGTCACAACTCCAAAATGTATAAGTTTACAGGAGAAATAAGAAATGACGTTCTACTTATGGAACTTCATACAAAATCCATCCAACGCTTATGCTATCTACCGGCCACAGATGTATATAAACATGTGGCATTTTTGTCAAAGAAGAAGAACGTTTTTCTAATACTTTTGAGCTGAAAAAAATAACGAATATTGAAAAAAAAAGAGTTGTGACACTTTTCTTGCAAACGTGAGAAATCAAAAAAATCTGTGTCATATAATGTCTATTTTCCACGTCCGATCTGGTATTCACAGTTTACAAGACTATGGTCTGTGCTAAAGACATTATGTTTATCATCAATAGCGGATGCCACTAAAAAGTTAAGTGGAATTAAACCAGTGTTTATATGAACTTTAATGAATTGTTTCGATATCATAAATTCGTCTACGAAATTTGTTCCACATATTTGATACACTCTATTTACACTTTGTTCCTGAAATTCTGGTGCAAATGTCAAGAGGTAATTCTTCACATCAAAACAAGAAAAAAGTTTCTTTAAAGAGATTCAAAATTATGCGTAGTTTCTAAGCTATAGGAACTGAAAGTCAAAAATGACGTCATAGCTTGATACAATGACGTAAGCGGTGATGATGTCGCAAATAAAAATCGTGGTAGTACCCAATACATCTAATATAAATTATGCTTATTATTGGTTCATGCACCTTAGAGGGGATTTCTATTCTTGCATTATTAAACCATTTTATTCCTTTACATTATAATTCTTACGTTGCTAAACTTGTGTAAGTGGCACTCCCTCAATCATGGCCGCCATTATTTCAAAAGATATATCAAGTACTACCTCGATTGTGATTTGATAAGCCGATACCGCTCACGTCATTACGTGAAGATGATTAGACGTCATTTCTGACGATGCCTTTGGTAAACTTTATTTTTATATGGGCCAGTCTAGTAACTTTGGACTTCGGTCCGTCACGATTCACCTTTAGTTGTTAAAATCCACACCCATGCTCCTGCCGGTACTCGAATCTGGGACTTTCGATCCACTGGCCTACAGCCGCAGACCGCTCGGTCGGCTTTTGACGATGCTGTCGTGACTTCGAGCATCTGTAGCTCCAAAACTACGCATATTTTTAAACTGTTTAAAATAACGTTTTCCTTCTTTTGTTGTGAAAAATTATCTCCCGAAGTACGTCATTATTTCAAGGATACATGTATATGTATATTCGGGTGGTCCTTATTTTTAATATTTTGAAAACTCAACGCAGCACGCTTCCAATTGGTTCCATTATCCATAAAAATAATTTTAAAAAATTCGGTTAATTTTGAGTAATATTTAGAAGCCAGGATCTGCAAACGCAATATGTTACAATGCTTAGAATAGGTGCAGTCCAGCTGAAATTGTTTAAACGTTGTTAACCCTTAGTTAGATTAATTTATAGGATTATACAACATAATGTAGAAGGTGCCTTATAATAATATCAAGATAAATCATCTTTTACGCAATTAATACAAAAGGGCAATCTTAGAAGATATTAAAATATTCTTATTTCTAAAGAGACCCTTAATAGAATTCATAGAAAGGTCAATCTTAAAAGATTTTAAAATATCCTTAATTCTAAGGTGTCTCTTCTCAGAAGATTCAATTCTGTGTGATTTTCCAACCTATGTTCTGATTTTTACCGAAAACTATCTACGATTCCCGATGCACCTTCTAGTAGTTGACGGACATATATATGGGATGGTACCTACTTGAAATACCATAAAGCTTAATTATTAGTTTAGCCTAATCTACCACAACTACATTTTTAAATGTAAACTAAAGTAAAAGCTGCACTAGTTTTAGGTTTTCTTTTAAGAAGGAAAATGGCTGCTGTTAGGTCTGAATTTTGTAAAAGATAAATATATGCATAATTGTAGAAAAATCACGTAAAATACTCAGAAAGAAGATATTTTTGAATCGAAAGTAATGCCATGTTTCTGTTAATTTGCAAAAATTAAACAGTCCCGAAAGATATGTCTGCCGTAGCTGTAATCGGGATAGTTGAAGCTGAAGAAAAATGGAAAAGCGAGTGATAGTTGATCGGGATAGAATCTATGAAAAAAATGTTCGGATTATTTTGTACTTATTGTTTTTTCCCAAGAAGTGAATTCAATTGTATTTATGGCCTATAGGCATACAAGACTCAGACCTGGATAGGCGTGGGTAAAGCATGGAAGAAGCCGTCTGTGAGGGATTGAGTTTAAGGTGCTATACTGGCATTTTATTGGTGTTACTGTGGAAAAAAGTCACCTAGGATTGTCGGACGCTGGAATTGAACCCACGACCTCCCGAATCCTTATCTACCGCAGTACCACTTTTTTTTTTAATTTGACCTAATCGGCTTTACTATGTAAAGTTCTCAACTGCTCTAAACTGTGAATGATGTTATACGGTATGTATTGTTAAAACATACACACAAACATCCATGAACGTGATGGGATTCGAACTCGCGGTCCTTGAGTCGACAGACTACCGTGCTAGACAACTCGACCACCTGAATCAGCATACCACTGTTCCACCGTCGCTCGGTACTTGATTTTCGACAACACTGAATCTTGACTCAAAGTTCACACAGTGAACCTCTAACCCTGGGCTTCAGATGCGAATTATATTAAAACAAAAATGTACATCATTTCCATCAATTTTATTAACTAAACCGAAAAACGTGAAGTTGTCCTAATCGAAAAATATATTAATTGCACATTAATTAAACACTAAAATCAACTTTTCGTGCAGGTTCACTGTTATCAACGGAAGATTATATCTACACTTACGCAAAAATTTTGTTGTTAACCTTTAAAATAAGGACCACCTTAATGTAAATGCATTAGGCATTCAAAAACGCATCACACCATTAAATGGTTTAAAAAGTGCATGTTAATCTTTCAACTAGTTTTTATTCTCTCTAAGATTTATAACATTTACTAATATGAAGAAATCTTTTGGCTTTCTCTTTTGCACCTAACCTATCAGTTATACGTCAACTTTATTCATTTCCCTCTATAATCAAATCGTTCATACGAACAAAGTTGAAACATATAATTACGTCTACAGTGACGTAATGACGAAATAACTGAGCATCGTTAATATGGAACTAGATTTAGTTTCACGTTTTCTCAATAGATGGCAGTTCTTTATACGTTGTGGATTGTATGTAGGAAGACGAAGTTCTCATAGGAATAACACTACCAACTGGAAGTAAGTGATTGTGAACCTTCTTGTATTAAAAAAAGTGATGCTGATTGCGTATAATTTAAAATAAACATTTAACCTGACTTTAACCATGTTTTTGACTTTAACATGTTGGAAATGGGAATAACGAAAAGTCTAACCTGATTTTCTAATCTTTGTTTTCGGGACGGGCGTAAGCCATAGTGCTGTTACCACCCACAAAATTCATTTTTTTTTTCTTTGTCCATGAAATACATCTAAAGTTGAAAATGTAAATGGAGGTAAAAAGTAGCAATTGTTGAAAAGTGAAAAGAAAGTTGTGTTATGTTGTAAAAGAAAACCAAAAATAATTGACGCTGGGCGTGAATCGAACACGAATCCCTGCATAGTAGCCCGGAACGCTAGACACTATACCAAAGGGCCACCGAGTTTCTAACGTTTTGTAACGATTATACATTGGATTGCAGTGAACTCGGGAAGATGAGGAATGATACTTCCCTGAGTACGTCCAATAGGATGACAAACGCTAAAACAGAAAGCAAAAGGGCGATTGTCTCCTGCAAAATTTAATTTATATTGGTTACTATGTTGTTCGTATATTTCTTCATGTTGATAATGCTGAAATAAATTTGAAATCACTAGTCAAGGTTTTATTGTAACTACAAAACTAGCGGTGACTGCGCCATTAAACGAACATACTCCAGTGATTGAATACTTCCAAATATTTTCATTTGAAACAAGCTATTTGTTGGCTGTTTTCCCTTCCCTTAATCCTTCAGTGTTGCAGCAACAATTCAAGTGGCTGTTCAAACATTAGTTCATGAAGGGGACCATGTTAGGCTGTCCCAGAGGCCATCAGGGGAATAGCTGTGCCAAGTGCTTCAAGATTTGCTTCAATTCACTAAGGTAACCAATTTATGCCGTTACTTAAAATAGGTTTATAACGTTGTTTAAAACAGCAGTTCCCATCGGATTATGAATTCCCTCCTTCTCATATGAAGTTAGCCTAATGTAAAATTCTTCATTCATTGTAGAATAAATTGCCAAAAACTCTGAATAAACGATCCCCTGCCAGTCAAAGAAGACGATGAACATAATTATAACATGAGATTTACTCATACGTACTTTTGGGCCATGATGAGGATTGTTCGACGCACTGAGATCATTGGATCTTCGTTTCCACATCGAATCCGTACACCCACATCCCATCACCAATGATAATGAGCTTCAAGAAATTTAGGTTAGCATTCGTTCGGCGTACAACTCTTCATATTTCCTAACACGGTCCTATCTTTGTTCGGCTGTTAATAGAAGGGGCACAAGCTTAGCAGCAACACGTTTCATCTGCATTTTATCGTCATAGTTATGTGATAGATACGAACTTGGACTTATGTTCAGCAGCAAATTCAAATACTGTAAGATTGTTTACATTCATAACTTTCTAGATCTTTTCCTAACATGATTGATGTCGATAGATATGTACAAATTTTGTAATGAAAGTTTCGATTCTTTTAAAACAGTACTTGTATAATCGCCGAATTTGGCCTCGTTTTATGGATGGATTATTATGTTTAGCGTAAAGCGATGCAGCGCATGTCACAGAGTGCCAACATGCTTCAATCTCTTTTCCCATTAGAAGATGATTTAACTTAAGATTCTCTAATAGCACTGTGTATAGACCTGAACAAAGCAATACATTCGGGCCTTTATCTACCGATTCACCTTCGGAAATATAAACGGTAAATAATATTAAACTAATGAATGTACTGGTTTAAATACAAAAATAATTAGGATGAATTAATATAAACATGTTAACTATGCAGTTACACTTTCAAAACACGATTCGCTTATTCTGAACTGGAAAACCTTCATGGATTTTGTGAATCTTTTGAGAATGTTAAGAGTGAATCTTTCAAGAATAATCATTTCTAAGTTTTCCCATATTCTAGTTAAGTGAACCAGCTAAATTGGGTAGAAATAAATTATTTGTTTGCACAATCGTCAAGGAAACAACTCTGATTTGGGATAATGAAATAAATATGTTACATTAGAATAAATAGAATATTTTGGCGTACAAAATGTGAGAGTAATGAATAGAAAAATAACATGGAATATTTAAAAGAAATGATCTGGAACAATCGATGCAGAAGGAATGAAACCCACTTTCTTTAGAAGGCTGCCTTAACCAGCGATCTTGGAGGCTACTATTGACTAATCCTTGAGAAACTGTACTCACATGCAAACAAAGTTTGGATTCAGATAGCGTGTTTGTCACAATAGTATTTATTAATTGACAGCTTAGGCCCCTACATATAAATTAGCACGGAGCCCATAGAATTCTAAGGATAATCGGCAAGTTCCCAATGCGTACCTGTCTTAGGACGGCTCTGACTTAAAAGTGTTTGCTTTGAGCTCCTCTCAAGAAAAAAAATAATAATAAGACTGCAATGTATAAAACTCTTCGGTGGTTCAAAACACTCGAGCTTATGTTATTTTTTTGTTATCGTACATTATGTGAACTAACCTAACAAGTAAGTTTATATTAAGTCACCCTTCATTAATCCTAATGATTTAATTGGTTCGGAATTGTATCCAAATTCCTATTCTAAGAGCAGTAACATGTTAAAACGTGGGTACGGCATATACCATACCCAAACCATTCTCATGGACCCCAGTCCAAAAGCCTAATCTCCGAAATTTATTTCTGAATATATCCCTGGAAAAATGTGATTCCTCGTCGGAAAAGTTATAAAGTCTACCAAATGTGTAAAATGTGTTCTCTTCCATACAATATTCAAATAAATACTTTACCAAGTGACTAACGGACACTAAAATAATAATTTCAAAACGTTAATTTAGTGACTTTAACCATTTTGTTGTGAAAGAAAGCTACACATAGAAACTACTTCATTCTAGATGAATTAATCACACACTAATTTCTTTACAACACTGATCTAAAGTCTATCCTACACTTTAAAACTGCAAAATTATTGATATTTTACAGATAAAGTAATTGTTCTTACTTCAATTAATATACTTCATGGAGTGTGGCGAAGAGTTTCAAAGTAAAAGATCCTATCATATCAGAAAAAGGTGAGTTTTGTTTTTAGAAACAGAAAACAATTTTAACGTTACGTGGCAACAATGCAAGAAATAGTAAAAAAAAACCGTTCGCACATTTGTATTATTTAGAAACGTCCATCTAAAAACGTCATGAACAAGCAAATAAAATGACCACCGAATATTGACTCACATTATCGTACTACAAGCTATAGGGTTATTACTTGTCAAAACGACCAAAGATGAAAAAATAAAATTGTTGCTACTACTTTTTTATTTTGATTAAACTTGGCAGTGTGATTTGGCCGAATGAGAAACTGGGAATCCCCAAAGATTAAATTTTTAAATTGCATAGTTTCGGTTTTACAGGGGTTCAAAATTTAGGGGTTAGCCGCCATCTCGGACGATTTGCGCCATCCCTAAATTTTGAACCCCTGTAAAACCGAAACTATGCAATTTGGAAATTTATTCTTTGGGGAGTCTCAGGTTCTCATTCGGCCCAAATACACTACCCAGTTTCATCGAAGTCAAAAAAGTTGTTCCAACCCCTTTTGGTCGTTTTAGCATGGAATGACCCTATATCAACCCACATTAAGGAAGATATTTTAATTTCAAAATAATATCTTATATTAAAAATAACACATTAATAACTATTCGTTTCGTTGTCAGTTGACATAAGCATGACGATGCAATTCTTGAACCTAACTATCCGCGTGATGACAAAGTAATTCCAAGAACAATCATTAATTTAAGTATAGAACACAAAGCTATGTTGTGAGTGTATGTAATTGTGGTCATAATTCTCAAGCCAAACGATAAAACAGGATCAGAGACAGATTAAAGACTTCCAGATTATTAAGCAAAAGTTACAAATGCATAAATCAACTTAAAGCTCTCGTACATTGTTAAAAAATCCTCATACGTATACTTCCACACAGGAGACAAAATTATCCTACGAATTTTTCGTGCGTCTAAGAATGTTAAAATTAAGAAAGTGGTATGAAGATGTAAGTAGTTCAACCAGAGCTAAAGAACTTTCTATATCTGTAGTTCAACTGAATTGTTTGACAGGCAGATTCCCTGTAACCCACTTCTTCATCCCGAGCAAGTCAAGTTTCCCGATATTACCTATACATGTTGTAACAGTATTTAAGTAATTGCCCTTGAAAATGTATGTAAAAGTAAGACTTCCAGTCTGCCTTATCATCACTCAGACTTCAAAAAGCATTTGAATTGTTACTTATCTACATTATTTGAATAAAATACTTGTTAAGCTTCTTGGTCTAGTTTTGGAGGCGGTTTGCTTCTGTAGGAAAAAAAACTATTACATCTTATTGAATTTTTGAAGTCTGCTAACAACTCACGTACAAAATAAAGTCTAGATTTCGTGAAATAATCTTTGACAGCGACTAACTCGTCGATTAGTATGCGTAATTTGGGCTTTCTTCTTCTTTGAGGCAACAACCAGCTATACGTAACAAATCGTGCTTCTATCTTCAAATTTTTGAAAACTTTTTTTTCCCACACGATACACGTATTTTAGATACTACAACAGAATAACCAAGGAAACATCCTCTACAGAAAGCAAAAGCTTTAACCATAATCAGTACATCCATTCAAAACTTGTACCTAAAAAACAAACCCTTATGGGTTATTTTTTCCTTTATTTGAAGTCGGTTAACAAACTAAATATATTCTGTAGAAAATAAATAAGATCAATTTTAGAACTTTACTTGACGTACAGGATGTAATAAATAAATTATAAAACCTTCTATATTTTGGAGACTTAATATCCCTTGCTCATCTGATAATTGTACAGTGACCAACAGGACTAATAGTGAGGCGGAATTACTCCAGTGAGATTTTTAAAGGCTTCTACACTCCTCGTTCAAGATGAATGTCATGGAATACCAGTAGAACTTCCCTGGCATAGAATCAGAAGCAAGAATTGATTAATCTGAGGGGCTCAACATAAAATAATCTTGCAAATAATTCTATCTTCTTTTCCATAAATTTATAATTTTTAATTTTCCTCTCAACTCTTACTGCCTCCATTTGAATACTTTCAACAAACTGTCGTAGACATAAGTCTAACAGAGACGCAGCATCCACAAAATAGATACTTAAATTTTTATCTCTTATTGATTTAAATGCATATACCTTTCACTTAATATTTAAGTTTTTTGACAGATTGACATGTTATATGCACTATATAGTAAATACACACGCAGAAACATCTCAATAATACATTAAAATATACCAAATCTCGAGTAATACAATAAGGGAAAAGTTAATTGAAAGTGTTATGATGTAAGTCAGTTTAGACGAAACTGTACATGTATGCATTTGAAAATAACAATGACCTCTGAATTAAAAAAATAAATAAATAAAAATTAATCAACACATTAGTTAAACAAATAAACTCTTTTATTTAATCTAATTAGTAATACATAAATTATTCTGTACATATTTACATAATTCAGTTATAAAAATAAAAAAAATATGGAAACAGAAGAAGATATACTTAACAATTAAAATTTAATATACAACAACAGTACTAACTCTTACGTAGACTTGAAGCTCCTATTTTATTCTTAATTTAATTAGAACTCTTTTTTACATAAATGACATAATTGAAGAATATTTTTATATTCCCTTCGGATTACAAACACTTATAGATCACCTAGAAATGAGCACAAAATGCAAACACTAGTTACATTTTATTTTTATTTTTTTTCCTCATAGGGGTAGCAAAGTAATTAAATTCTATATTTTGTGAATACTAACTGTACACTAAACCTTGTACTATATTTATAATCTAAATATGAACAAGTGAATTATGAAGAACGGTAGTTTTTCGAGTGACGCTGACAAACGAGGCTGTTAGCGGCACTCACATATATATAGTTAAATTCGAATCTAGCGAACTATAAGCCCGAAAAGTCAAAGGCTCTTTGCCATACTAAGACATACACACACGCACAAAAAGGGTCGGTAGGGCTACCCTCGGACCCCCTAGAGCGGTTCGAAAATTCAAAATTTCATATTTCTGATGACAACACTGACCCCAGAACATATAGATGGCCGAAACTTGCGGAGTCATAATCTACGCTTCAACACCTTTCAAACGGTGTATCACACGTCAAAATCGGTCAAGGAGTTCAAAAGTTATGACC
Organism: Lepisma saccharinum; assembly: GCA_022664845.1. Classification (NCBI taxonomy): domain Eukaryota; kingdom Metazoa; phylum Arthropoda; class Insecta; order Zygentoma; family Lepismatidae; genus Lepisma; species Lepisma saccharinum. The sequence goes on from JAGDQP010015284.1 coordinate 10,462, forward strand.
TTTATTAGCCCAATTTCAGATTTTTCAAAACTGATCGAAAAATGTCTGTCTTTCTATCTGTCGTTTTGCTTCCTCCCCAAATGGTTGGTACCAAGGGTTTTGGGGGTCAATTGCGGACCTCATAGGGGTAAAAGTGCTTAGTTTTTCATAAGAGTTACCGAGCCTACCATGGTCGAAAATCGACATTTTGTATGAAGATTATGTTTACTTTTAACTCGATTTTAACCAAATCGTAACACAATGTGCGCTTATCGAAAAAACTAATTCATGCAAATTAATTTGGGCAGAACCGGTGCATGTATAATTTATATGGGTACCCTTGGTAGAGCTATATTACCTGAAATCGAACTTTTGTACGAGGGTCGTGCTCAGTTTTCATTCGATTTCGACCAAATTGCGACACAATGATTGCCTATGGAAAAAAGTAATACGTGCTAAATTTGGACAAAATCGGCGTATGCATATATCATTGGAACAATTCAAGATCAAGACTTCCTGTATTGAGAAGGAATACAAGTTAGGACATGTCGACTTTTTATAGCTGTTTTGTTCAATAGATTAAAAATCTTTCAAATGCTATATGATCAACACGTTTCAAAGTGGCAAATGACATTATTGTTGTGACAGGTGTCACATGAAAACCCAGTTGAGATTATATGTACGTCGGAAGTGTTTCTCCAGTTTGGTCTGCGTCTCTTAAGATATTTTGTCTCAACCCATTGCTTATGACGTAAGCAAGTGCGTTATCCCTCCCTGTGCTTACGCAAGAAGACGACGAGGAGAGCTAGGTAGGCTAGTAAGATTGTGATGTGAATGTCTGCGGTACGCAGAAGTGATCGGTGAGCCTCAAAATATTTCATGATTGTCGTTGCCGATAATATTGTCCGGCAATTTTGATTAATGGGTGTTGTTCTCGTATAGGTGTTGACATAGGGCTTATTGGGCCGTAGCGGCCCTTGTTGTAAGTTTGTTACTTTTACTGTGGCTACTAAAGTAACGAACAAGTATGTTGCTAAAGTTAGTGTAATGGTTGCTATGGATTTATTGTATAACTTTACTAAGGGAATTTCTTGTTGTTCGATTGGAGCTTGTAGAATATCTTGAAGTCAGTTGGGAGTTGTAATTAGTAATGGGTCTAGGACTATGATTAAAACAATTATAATGGGGATGGTTAGCAATAAAGTTATTATTTTTGTGTTAAGAGTAAATATTTCATTTGAGGCTAGTCTGGTTACATAGATAAATAGTACTAGTATTCCGCCTAGGAAAACTAAGAAGAGTATGTAGGAGAATCAAGGGGATTCTGAAAAGGTATTAATTGTTAATGATGTAATAGTTCTGTTGATTATTGGGGTAAGGCAAATCGATAGTGGGTGGGTCAGTTGAGTAAAAAGGAAAGTGAATAAAGTTAAAGTTAATAGTAGGGTTACTGTTAATTTGATATCAAGAGATAGTTTATTAAAAATGTTAGTTTTGGTGACTGGGGATAGGTATACGTAGTATTTTCTCTTGATACTTTCGGGGTAATATTATCCCATTTAAGATTTACAAGACCATTGTTTTTATTAAACTATGAAAGCTTATGTCAATATTAATTTATTTTATTTGTTCTATCTTATTATTTATTATGGGCGTGTGGAGTTTTGTTGTTCAGCGAAACATTTATTAATAGTTCTTCTTAGTTTAGAAATGATTGTTTTGGTTATGTTTTTAATACTTTTTCTAAGACTAAAAGAGTTTTATAGTGAAATTACTTTTAATCTTTTGTTTTTAACTTTTTGTGTCTGTGAGGGTAGTTTGGGGTTATCCATTTTGGTTTCTATTGTTCGTAGTCATGGTAATGATAATTTGGGGTCTTTAGTTGTATTGCGGTGTTAAAGTATTTGTTGTTTATAGTGTTTTTAATCCCGTTAGGGTTTATGGGTAGAATATGGTGAGTTGTTCAGAATTTTTTATTTATTATTTTATTTTTTTATTTTTAGTGGTTGTTTTGGGGGGCAAACTTGGTGTTTAAGTTATAATTTTTGATTTGACAATCTGTCTTATTCTTTAGTTTTGTTGAGTGTTTGAGTTGATATTTTGATAATTATGGCTAGAGAGAAGATCTTATTTTCTTCTTTCTATAATGTTAGTTTTATTGGGTTAGTTTTAGTATTGCTTTTCCTGCTATGCTTGAGCTTTATTTCTTCTAGTCTTTTTATATTTTATTTGTTTTTTCAGGGGTCCTTGATTCCTACTTTGTTTCAATTTTTGGCTGGGGCTACCAGCCAGAGCGAATGCAGGTGGGGTTTTATTTGTTATTATATACTTTATTAGCGTCTTTGACTTTATTGGTTGGTCTTATTTATTTTGACGGAGTTCGGGGGAGTCTTGTTTTTCATAGTTTGTGGTTTGTTGATTCTAGAGTTTGTATGCTGGATTACCTGTGATATTGTACAATGATTTTGGCATTTTTGGTTAAAATGCCTATATTTTTAGTTCATTTATGGTTACCTAGGGCGCACGTAGAAGCGCCTGTTAGTGGTTCTATAGTTCTTGCTGGAGTTCTTTTAAAGTTGGGGGGCTATGGTTTGTTACGAATTTCTCCTTACTTTGAATCGATTGCTGTTAAGTTAAATTTATTGGGATTTGGTGTTAGAGTTGTCGGAATTTGGGTTGTTAGTTTAATTTGTTTACGTCAGGTAGATGTTAAGTCTTTAATTGCTTATTCTTCTGTTGCTCATATGGGGTTGGTATTAATGGGGATTATAACAGTGGGTGTTTGGGGATTTAAGGGGGCTTTAGTTTTGATGATTGGACACGGGTTATGTTCTTCTGGTTTATTTCGCTTAGCTAATATCTCTTATGAACGTTTGGGCAGCCGGAGCTTATTTATCAATAAGGGTATAATGTCTTTTATCCCTAGAATAACTTTTTGGTGATTTTTGCTTAGCATTGCTAATATGGCGGCTCTTCCTAGTGTAAATTTGTTAGGAGAAATTAGTTTATTAAATAGTGTTATTGGGTGATCTTTTTTAAGTATAGGTGGAGTAAGTTTAATATCATTTTTAGAGCTACTTATATTTTATATTTATATTCTTATACTCAACATGGTAAGTATTATTCTGGCTTGTACTCTTGTTGGGGGGGAAGTGTTCGCGAATATTATATTTTATTTCTTCATTGATTTCCTTTAAATCTTTTAATTCTTTTTGTTGGGCCAAGTTTTTTATAGTTTTAAATTGTTGGTTAATAATTCAAGTAGTTTATTTAAAATTTTGGCTTGTGGTGCTAAGGAAAGTTGAGCAGTGACTCTTAGGTTGTGATGTGGGCGTATCCTATTTGTGTCATTTCTTTTTATTTTTAGTTTTTCGTTTTTTGTTGGGGGGTTGCTTTAATGATTTTTGATATTAGTTTATTTGTTGAATGGGAAGTTGTTAGAGTTAATAGAAGTTATGTTGTTATGACTATTTTATTAGATTGGATATCTTTAATTTTTATGAGATTTGTGTTATATATTTCTAGTATAGTTATTTATTATAGAGGACAGTATATGGGTAGAGATTTTTATATTAACCGTTTTATTTTTTTAGTACTTATGTTTGTTTTATCAATAATATTATTAATTATTTCTCCTAATATTATTAGTATTTTTTGGGTTGGGATGGTCTCGGTTTAGTATCTTATTGTTTAGTAATTTATTATCAAAATGTTCGATCTTATAATGCTGGCATATTAACTGCCCTGTCTAATCGAGTTGGGGATGCTTGTAGTTTGCTTGCAATTGCTTGAATATTAAATTATGGCAGTGGAAATTATATTTTTTACTTGGGCGAGTTACATAGCGGGAACGAAATAAGAATTATTATTACTTTTGTAGTGGTGGCTGGGATAACGAAAAGAGCTCAAATTCCTTTTTCGGCGTGGTTACCAGCGGCGATGGCGGCCCCAACGCCGGTTTCAGCTTTAGTTCATTCTTCTACTTTAGTCACTGCCGGCGTTTACTTATTAATTCGTTTCAGTGATATCTTGACACTTTTATAGGGAGAGTGTTATTACTTCTCTCTGGTTTGACTATATTTATGGCGGGTGTTGGGGCCAATTATGAGTATGATTTAAGGAAAATTATTGCTTTATCTACTTTAAGTCAATTGGGACTAATAATAATAATTTTGTCTATGGGGTTTTCTACGCTAGCTTTTTTCATTTATTAACTCATGCTCTCTTTAGGGCCTTATTATTTTTATGCGCTGGGGTGATTATTCATGGAGTTGGGGATACTCAAGATATTCGATGTATGGGGGGGCTTGTAAATCAAATGCCGTTAACTTTGTCTTGTTTAAATACTGATAATTTAACTCTTTGTAGGGTCCCCTTTTTGGCTGGGTTTTAATCTAAGGATTTGATTTTGGAAGTTGGGACTATGGCCTGGATTGACTTAGATTTTTTTTCAACCGGGTTAACTGTGTGTTATTCTGTTCGTTTAAGTTATTATTTGACTGGGATGGGTGTTGCTGGTATAAGCTGCCACGGGACAGGTGACAATTCTAATTTAATTATGGCGCGAGGGATATTGGGTCTGACTGTGGCTTCTATTTTAGGTGGGGCTATTATGAGATGGTTATTATTTTCTTGTTCTCCTGTGGTAGCATTACCGTTGTTCCTTAAAATGGGGGCTTTGATTGTTAGAGGCATCGGGGCCTGGGTTGGGATTTTATTGGGAAATTCGTATTTAGTTAAAGATCAAGCAGTGTTTGGTAGGACTTATTTTTTATAAATATAATAGGTTCTATATATGTTTGCCCTACTTATCTACTAGTTATTGTATTCGACTCCCTCTTAATTTGGGCGGAGCATATAGTAAAGTTGTTGATCAGGGGTGAAGAGAGATATTGGGGACGCAGGGGACTTATAATTTTATAGCAAATGGTTTTGTTTTGATTACCCGGGTGCATATAAAGAGGTTGAGTTACACTTATTTTTTTCATTTATTTAATTATATGTTTAATTATACTTATTTTTATTATTTATTTGAATAGCTTATGTTTAAAGCATAGCATTGAAGATGATAGGAAGAGCGACTGATCTTAAAATGGATGGCACTCCCTAAGAAAGCTTTCTTATTTTTACCCTGAAAAAGTAGTGCAAAATGTTATACTGAGAGGGTTTAATTAAAAGGTAATAACGGGTTTAATCGCTAAAGATAAAAGTTAGCAGCTTTTTCTTGTTTAATTTCCTTACCTGCTTAGTGGGGGCTGTTTGGGTTGCCCATTTTTGTTATTAACAGTAACATGCCCTTAATTTGGCTTCCAACTAAAAACAAGGGTGGAAGAGTCCACCTTAAGATCAGGTCGAAACTGAGTGCTAAAGTATTGCTTCTTGTTGTTATATGAGATAAGTTGACAAACAACACCTTTTGGCTACAAACCAAATATTATGATTAACTATTATCCTATGCGGGCCATTCTAGCGATCCTTGGTTTCATTCGTGGTATAGGCCAATAAGTAGAATTGAGAGAAAAGTTATTGTTACGATGGTTCAGGGCATAATTCTGGCGGTAGAAAGTGTGATGGCGGAGGGGAGAAGTAACACGATTTCTACGTCAAAAATAAGGAAAATTACTGCAATAAGAAAGAAGCGAATTGAAAATGGAGTTCGGGGGGATGATTTGGGATCAAATCCACATTCAAACGGCGATCTTTTTTCTCGATCAATGATTGTTTTTTTTTTACAGTAGGGAGGCCAGTAGTATTATGGCTGTGGTAACTGTTATGGTGATTAGGCTAGCAGTTAAGATTGTGTATATTATCTATTTCATTTCATATGAATTTTTTAATTGGAAGTCAAATGTATTGTTTATAATAAATAGATATGTTATCCTCCTCATCAATAAATTGAGATGTATAGGAATAGTCATACTACGTCTACGAAGTGTCAATATCAGGCTGCTGCTTCAAACCCGAAGTGGTGATTAGGGGAAAAGTGATATATTATGTGGCGAAGTAGGCATACTATTAAAAATGATGAACCGATGATTACATGAAGTCCGTGAAAGCCTGTTGCTATAAAAAAGGTGGATCCGTAGGTGGCGTCTGAGATTGTGAATGGTGCCTCATAATACTCAAAGGCTTGAAGGGCTGTGAAATATAGTCCTAGTATTACTGTTAAAATTAAGGCTTGGGTAGTTTGTGTGTGATTTACTTCTATTAAACTATGATGGGCTCAGGTTACTGTGACTCCTGAGGCTAGTAAGATTGCAGTACTGAGGAGGGGAATTTGTATTGGGTTGAAGGATTGAATTCCTGCTGGCGGTCAGATTGCTCCAATTTCTATGGAAGAAGGCTCAGAAAAAAGAGATAAAAAATACTTCTGATACAATAAATAGGATTATTCCTCATCGAAGTCCAGTTGTAACTTGAATCGTGTGGAGTCCTTGAAATGTTCCTTCTCGAGAAATGTCTCGTCATCACTGAATTATTGTTAGTCTAATAATTAATAGTCCTATGAAGAATAGGTATGGGTTAAATTGATGAAATCATTTAGTTAGTCCTGTGGTAGTGATTACAGCCCCTAGGGCTCCTGTTAAGGATCATGGGCTTTGGTCTACTAAATGGTATGGGTGGTTTTGTGGTGCTGACATATGTTACTTCACTTGAGTATAGGGTTGTTAATACTGCAAATACGTAGGATTGAATGATTGCTACTGCGGATTCTAATGTTAATAGTAGGATTTGTCTAAGTATTATTAGTGATAATAACGATATGGTTAAAGTGGGTCCCGTTCGTGCTAAAAGAGTTAGTAAAAGGTGTCCAGCTACTGTGTTTGCTATTAGTCGAACTGCTATTGTTCCTGGGAGAATGATGTTTCTGGTAATTTCAATGCATACTATAAGTGGTATTAGGGGGCCGGGGGTCCCGGCCGGTAGGAGATGGGCAAATATATGTTGAGTGTTATTAATTCAGCCATATATTATAAAGGTTAATCAAAGGGTAAGTGCGAGACAATGTAAATGTTAAATGACTAGATCTTGTAAAAATATAAAGAAATAGTCCTATAACATTATTGAATAGCTTAAATGTGAAGACGGTAATAAAAATAAATGTTGTTCCTTTATGAGTATTGTTAGGTCCTAGGATTGTTTTAAATTCTTTATGAAGGGTGGTTACTAGTTTATCTCAAATAATTGTTGTTCGGGTTGGGAGGAATCACAGTGATGTGGGAATACTTAATAAACCTAGTAAGGTGCTGAGTCAATTGATTGATAGGGACAATACAGTTGAGGTTGGATCAAATACTGAGAATAAGTTGGTTATCATTTTCAGGTTAGAGGTATTTTACTAATACTTACTTGTTCTGTGCTTAATTGTCTGGGGCGGATGTTAAAATATATGATTGAGGCGAAAATTAGGTAGATGGTTGAAAAGAAAATGAATAATAATAGTCATTTTAGGGGATATATCTGTGAAATTAAAAAGTATTAGGGGTTTAATAATTTGGCTATGACATGGCCATGTTATGATGGTTTAACTAACTTTTTCATTAGGAGTAACTGTTATTTTACTATATTTTGGTTTAAGAGACCATTGCTTACTTTCAGCCACCTAATGAGGCTTCTTGGGCTATGCTTAGTATTCAATTAATAAATTGTTGGTGTGGGCAGGTTTCTATAACAATTGGCATGAAGCTGTGATTTGTCCCACAGATTTCTGAACACTGTCCAAAGAATAATCAAATTCGTTTTGCGTTTATTCCAACTTGATTAAGTCGTCCTGGGGTAGCATCTGCTTTTAGCCCTATAGCTGGCATGGCTCATGAGTGAAGTACGTCTGCGGTTTTAATTAAGACTCGGATGTCTGTGTTGATTGGTAAAATTACTCGGTTGTCTACGTCTAAGAGCCGAAAGTTATTTTTTCTTTATCTCATTAATTGGGATTATATATGAGTCAAATTCTGTAGGGGCAAAATCTGAATATTCATAACTTCAGTACCATTGATGGCCAATTACTTTTAGGGTTACTGAGGGTTGGTTGATTTCATCAATTAGGTAAAGAAGATGCAAGGACGGTAATGCAATGAAGACTAATATAATTGCTGGTAAATTGTTCAAATAGTCTCTAAGGTTTGTGCTTCTAAAAGGTATCGGTTAGTAAATTTGTTGAATATAATAGAGATTAATAAATACCCTACAAGGACTGTAATTAGTATAATAATAAGTACTGTATGATCGTGAAAGAAAATTATTTGTTGTATAACTGGTGATCTAGCGTCCTGTAGGTTTATTTGGTTTCAGGTAGCCATTTCTAAGGAAGATATTGGATCTTATTTCCGGGACTTAGGTCCGGTACACTTATCTGCCATCTTAGAACATTAAATAGTCAAAATTTGAATTTCTGTATAATTATGTTCGGCTGGGGGTAGATTTTGGTATCATTCTAAGGAGGTGGGTTGTTGGTCCGGGAAGAGAACGGTGCGGGAACTGGCTAGGGCTTCTCATACGATAAATACTAGTATGAGAACGGCGATTGATGATAAGAGGGACCCTACGCTTGATACCATATTTCATTTTATGTATGCGTCAGGATAGTCAGAATATCGTCGCGGTATGTCTCTTAGACCTAAGAAGTGCTGTGGAAAGAAGATGATATTCATGCCTAGGAATATTGTGTTAAATTGAATTTTTAATCAATGGGGATTAAGGGATGTTCCACTAAAAAGTGGAAATCAATGAATAATCCCTGCTATATTGGCAAATACTGCCCCTATAGAAAGTACATAATGAAAGTGAGCAACGACATAGTAAGTGTCGTGTAGTACAATATATATTGATGAATTAGCTAATATTACTCCTGTTAACCCCCCCAACTGTGAAGAGGAAAATGAATCCTAGTCTTCAGAGAGTGGGGAGGGAATAGTTGATTTGTGTGCCATGAAGGGTTGCAATTCATCTAAAGACTTTAATTCCGGTTGGGACTGCAATAATCATTGTGGCTGCTGTAAAGTAGGCTCGTGTGTCTACATCTATTCCTACTGTAAATATGTGATGTGCTCATACAATGAATCCTACAAATCCGATTGCTAATATTGCATAAATTATTCCTAGGGCACCAAATGTTTCTTTTTTTCCTCTTTCTTGAGTGACAATGTGGGAAATTATGCCGAATCCTGGAAGGATTAGAATGTATACTTCTGGGTGACCAAAAAATCAAAATAGATGCTGGTAAAGAATGGGGTCTCCCCCTCCTGTGGGATCAAAGAATGAAGTATTAAGATTTCGGTCTGTTAATAATATTGTAATTGCTCCGGCTAGTACGGGTAGTGATAGTAGTAGTAAAATAGCTGTAATTATGACGGATCATACAAATAGGGCAATTCGTTCTATTGTTATTCCTGGTGCTCGTATGTTAATGACAGTTGTAATAAAATTTACGGCCCCTAGAATTGAGGATACTCCAGCGAGGTGGAGGGAGAAAATTGATAGATCAACTGATCTTCCGGCGTGAGCGATCGCGTTTGACAGGGGAGGATATACAGTTCAGCCAGTTCCCGCACCGTTCTCTACAATTCTTCCAGTTAATAGAAGAGTAAGTGAAGGGGGAAGAAGTCAAAATATTATGTTATTTAGACGAGGGAAAGCTATATCAGGGGCTCTTAGTAATAGTGGTACTAATCAATTACCAAATCCACCGATTATCATTGGTATTACTATGAAGAAAATTATAATAAAGGCATGGGCTGTTACGATTACATTATAAATTTGGTCATCGCCAATTAGACTTCCCGGCCGCCCCAGCTCGGCACGAATTAATAATGTTAGGGAGGTTCCTACTATTCCTGATCATGCGCCAAAGATTAGGTACCAATGTATTTATGGTTTGTGGAAAATAATCATCCTTGCAAGGTGAGTTTCGGGTGTGAGTAAGACAGGATGGCTGAAATATTAGGTAATAGATTGTAAATCTATGGATGGAATTATTATTCCTCTTGTTAGGAAAATGGGGTTTTATGGTCAATAGTTATGATACTAGATTGCAAGTCTGGGGAAGTGCAGAAAAAGCATTAAGACCTAAAGATTTTCTTTATGGGAGACTTTGAAGGTCACTAGTTTATTGTTAACTTAAGGCCTTAATTTTAATAGTTTAAGTTTAAAATTAATGGGGAAATTAAAAGGCCTGTTAAGGTGAGAGAGGTATTGTTAATCTAATTATTTCTTGCCATTTTGTGTGGGCGGTTTTTGTTCAAGTTTGGATAGTGTGTTAAAGTAAAGGCTGAATATGCAATTCGTATATAATAATATAGGGTGATTAGGGCTATTACGATTATAATTATGAGGGGAACAATAAATAATATTTGGGTTATATTCGTAATAACAATTCATTTTGGGAGAAAGCGTAGAAAGTGGGGGAGCCCCCCTAATGAGAGGGTGGTGGTAGTAATAAATTTTGGTTATTTGGAATAATAGTGTGATTGCTGCGGTTAGGGCGGTGTAAATAACTAGATACAAAAATCATCTTGTATTGTCGCATATAACTGCTCTTAAGAATCAGCCTATATGAGGAATTGAGGAGCAACTATAGGAGCTATAATTTTTCGTAGGGAGGTTTGGTTGAGCCCCCCAATGGCCCCAATTGTTACTGATGAAATAATTAGTAATAATATAATGTTTGGGATAATTGTTATGTAGGATATAAGGGTGATGGGGCTAATTTTTGTCATCTTATTAGTAATAGACAATTTATTCAGCTTATTCTCTCTATTACTCTACTAATAAAAAATGAAGCGGGGCTGCTCCTAATTTGAGGGCTAAGGATGTTGTTATAGTTAAGGCGCTGATGTTTGTTATTAGGTGGTTGTGGTGTAGCAGTATTACGATGGCTGAGAGAAGGATTATCTAGGCTAGGGCTTGGATTAGGAAATATTTTAGCGCGGATTCAGTTATTCGTTGGTTATTGATTTTTGAGGTTAGGGGGATGAAGGATAGAATATTAATTTCTAATCCTATTCAAGCTCCGTACCAGGAGTTTGATGATACGGAGATTAATGATCCTACAATTAATGTAGCATGAACATTAATATTTTAGGATTGGTGAGCATTAGAAAGAGAAGGAGTAATTTGGAACCTTCATTGGTGGGGTATGAGCCCATTAGCTTTGTTAGATTATCTTTCTTTTATGCTTTAATGTAAGCTGCATGTCAATTTTTGATGTTGAAGAGGAAAGTTTAATTCTTTCAGGCATAGGCTAGCAAAATAACGAAAGTATGTGTATATACATTATTTATCCTATCACGATAATCCTTTAATTCAAGCATTTTATTTATTTTTTATATAAATAAAACGTTATGTGATTGAAATAGTTAGTGCGCGTTTTGGGTTTGTGTAGTAAAAATAGGATGAAGTTGTATAAAAGTATAATAAGGAGTACAGAATATATTATAATTTAATTAATAGCTATATTACTGGCTATATAAATAAATTATGTACATACGTTACCGTTATTTGCTAGTATTTACAGCATATGCTTATGGAGGTTTTAAATATATATTTTAGAATACAATAAATGAAAAAATGTATTCTAAAATATATATGTGCGCGGAGCGCAAGTGAGTTGTTGTTGGTGGGATTTTGGCGATTATGTTATTCTAATTTTTGTTGTTTTTAGTGAATGGCCTTTACTTATTTAATGCATGTAATTTTATAGTTATTGTGGAAAGTTTTATTCTGGCTTAGTTTTTCTTTTACATGATTTTTGTACATGTATTGTTTTGAATTAAGTTATAATCAATATTATTTTAACTTTGAAGGTTAAAATGCTGGGTAAGAAGTTAGCAGTGCTTGGTTTTATTTATTTAATGTGAGTTTGAAGTAGGTATTTATGTTTGTAAGTTCCGGTGAAATTCGTACCAGCTGCCGCGGTTAGACGTGGGGAGCAAAGGGAAAGTAATGATTGTTGTAGTTAGTGTTATTGTTTGATTAGAATTAATATAACTATTTTGTAGGTGAAATTGTTATGTTTGTTTATATTCTTTTTTCTGAGGCTATGAGACTGGTGATATAAACTAGCATTAGATACCCTATTATAGATACTGTAAAGTTCATATTAAGGTTGGGGTAGTAATAGTTATGTTCTTGAAACCCAAAGAGTTTGGCGGTATTTTAATCTATTCAGAGGAACCTGTCCGTGATCGATAGTCCACGCTGTAATCTTACTTGTTATTGTTCGCAGTTTGTATACCGTCGTCGTTCGGAAAGTTTGGAAGTTATTTTTGTTATTTTAATTGAATGTGAAATCAGGTCAAGGTGCAGCTGATTAATAAGTGGAGATGGGTTACAATAATTTGATTATAACGGATTTTTGTTGAAAAAATGGAAGGAAGGTGGATTTGAATGTAATTTTGAATTATATTATTTTTATTTTATTGAGTTGGGCTCTAAAATATGCACACATCGCCCGTCGCTCTCATTTTTAGGTGAGATTAGTCGTAACATAGTAAATGTATTGGAAAATGTACTTAGAATGGGCAAAGTTGAGCTTGTTAGTTTAGCTATTCGTTTACACCGAGGAGGTTTCTGTGCAATTCAGATTACTTTGAAAGATTAAGGAGGTTATTACTGTGTAATTTAAAGTTATTTATTTTTAATGGGTAAAATAATATAAAGGTTATGTTAGTTTGGTATTTTGTATTAATTGAATTGTTTAGGGTAATAGTGTATGAAGTACTGTGTAGGAACATTTAAATATCTGAAAATTATGTTTTATAAAGAAAGTTTATGGTGCTGTACCTTTTGTATCAGGGGATATTTAAGATTAAAATAATATTATTTTGTCCCGAAGCAAATTGAGAGTTAAAGTGAGTATGGGAAGTGTAGGTTGCAAACTGCTTTTTAATATCATTTTGGTAATGAAAAGTTAGTCGGTTTTTGTGATATCTGGTTGAGTGGGAATTACATTTAATGCAGTAGTCGTATATATAATATGTAGTTTTTAACTATTTATTTTTTGACTATTTAGAGTCAGGGCTATTTGCTCTTGGTTAAGTGTTTTTTCATAACTTGGTAATGAGTTTTTTATTGGTTTGGGCTTAGAAGTAGCTATCAATTATGATTTTGTTATAATTTGTTTAATGATTTTATAATATTTTATTGTTTTGGTTTCGGTTAATTATTACTACTCTGTTGTTATTAATTTTTTAGAGAAGAAATTATGATATTATTAGTATATGTTTTAGGTTGAGTTTAAGGAACTCGGCAAATATATTTCCCACCTGTTTATCAAAAACATGGCCTTTTGATAAAAATATAAGGTCTGGCCTGCCCAATGAATTATCGTTTTGAATGACCACGGTACTTTGACCGTGCAAAGGTAGCATAATCATTAGTATTTTAATTGTTGGCTTGTATGAATGGCTCGATGAGGAAGTGACTGTCTTTTTTTAATATAATGGAATTTTACCTTTGAGTGAAAAGGCTTAGATGATTATGGGGACGATAAGACCCTATAGATCTTTATATATAAATTTGTATTTATGGTTTGGTATTTATTTTTATACTTAAATTTATGTATTCGGCTGGGGTGGCCGGGAAATACAAATTTTTCCTATATCATTTCATTTATAAGTGTTGTTTATTTGATCCATTTTTTTATTATTATAAGATTAAGTTACCTTAGGGATAACAGCGTAATCTGTTTTGATAGTTCTTATCGACAAAGGGGGTTGCGACCTCGATGTTGGATTAAGGTTTACTTAGGTGTAGGTGCTTAAGGGAAAGGTCTGTTCGACCATTAAATTCTTACATGATCTGAGTTCAGATCGGCGTGAGCCAGATCGGTTTCTATCCTAATGATTTAAATACTTTAGTACGAAAGGACCAGGTATTTGTAATATTTTATTTATGTTATAATAATAACTATTTTGGCAGATAAGTGCATTAGATTTAGGATCTAAGAATGAGGTAAATTCTTCGTATAGTAGTGTATTTTAATTTTTGGCTGGGGCTTTTTTCTTATGTTATTTTAATTATTGGGGTTTTAATCGGAGTCGCTTTTTTGACTTTGCTTGAACGTAAAGTGTTAGGTTATATTCAAGTTCGTCGGGGCCCTAATAAGGTGGGATTTTGTGGTATTCTTCAGCCATTTGCTGATGCTATTAAGCTTTTTTCTAAGGAGCAAAGATTTCCTACCATGTCTAATTATTATCCTTATTATTTAGCTAGTATTTTTAGTTTAATATTGTCTTTGCTGGTTTGATTGTGTATTCCTCTAGTTAGATTGGTTGTTACTTTTTCTTTGGGTCTTTTATTTTTTTTGTGTTGCACCAGTATAGGTCTTTATAGTGTTATGGGTGCTGGTTGATCTTCTAATTCTAATTATGCTTTATTAGGGGGCCTGCGGGCTGTTGCTCAGACTATTTCTTATGAGGTAAGTCTTGCTTTAATTTTATTGTCTTTTTCTTGAGAGAGGTAGTTATAGCCTTTTTGATTTTGGTCTTTACCAGAGAGACATGTGATTTTTCTTTATTAGTTTTCCGTTATCATTGGCTTGGTTGGCTTCTTGCTTGGCTGAGACGAATCGGACTCCCTTCGATTTCGCTGATGGGGAGTCTGAGCTTGTTTCTGGCTTTAATGTTGAATATAGCGGAGGTGGGTTTGCTCTTATTTTTATGTCGGAGTATGCTAGAATCTTGTTTATGGGGTTTTTGTTTACTATCATTTTTTGGGGTGTGATTTTTTTTTCTTATATATTTTTTGCTAGGGTAGTTTTTATTTCTTTTATTTATATTTTGGTTCGGGGTACCCTGCCTCGTTTTCGTTATGATAGGTTAATATACCTTGCTTGAAGGAGATTTCTTCCTTTATCATTAAATTATTTATTATTTTTAGTGGGTTTAGGATTTTATTAATGTCTTTTTTAATTTAAATGAATTTTATTTAGGATATAAAATCCTTAGAGTTTCTTCTACTCTGTTTTATGTTTTCAAAACATAAGCTTTGTTCTCGGCCAAAGGATTATTTTTAGTATGTAGATAGTCTCATAGTGTTGAGAGTTGGGGTATGATTAGAAAATAAGTGAAGTAAATTACTGTTAATACTTGTCCTATTAAAATATAGGGGTCTTCGACTGTAAGGGCTCCGATTCAGGTTAGTAGAATAATTACTAAGACTATAATCCAAACGACAATCTGGTTGAGTTGAAATGGATTTAGTACAAGTGAAACAAAGATTGGAATAAAGTTGGTATGTGAGAAAAGGTTCAAAAAACTCTATTACAGGTGCAAAACATTATTTTACTTCACAAATAAAACATCAAAATTGAAATCTCCGTTATCACAAAATGAATTCATAGATAAAATGTGTGAGATTATAGAGCTTTAACATTTGATAGTTTTCGCTGAAATTGCTTGTATTGAAGTAACTACCTGAGATGTTTATTTTACACCATCCTATAAAATAAGATAAAATTAACTGTATAGGCGGTAACAGCACTATGACTTTAGTCCGTTCCATCAAACAATCTTATGTATGAAAGTAAACTAGAGAGAAGAGAATGTAATCTTAATTTTCTAAATTTGATGCATTATCTAGTTCTACTGATCTGCTCTAGAAGATACAATGATTGCCAAATACGCCATTACCAATGCAAGATATTTTATTAAGTTTTGCAAGGATGCTCAAAAGCAAATAGAAATAATTAATAATCAAGAAGTTTCATCCCATGTTTTATTTGCTAAAGGTAATGTATGCTGCAGCGTTTCCGTCTCTTTGATGAGATTTGACTCTCCATACGTCTAGCTCTGAAGTATGCGAACTCACGACTAGAAACGAGGCGGCGATATTTAGCCAAGACTAGTCGAGTAACGAACCATTATCAAACTACAAAACGAACCAAGTCCTCAAATCCTAATCAATTAAATTTAAGGTCGTTAATACTAAATATATAAATCAATTCTCCTTCATTTTTATTCTCCAATGTATACTCCGATTTATATAACATGGCCAATGGGAACATTTTCTACATATAAGTAGCACATGTCATGTACCGAATCAATTATGACAGCTTAAATGGGAATTTCATGTTTGGTTCGTTATAATGTGCTGGACAGTGCGGAACCTCGTCGAAGGAGTCAATATAATTATTACAACGAAATCCGATACATTACTCAGAGAATTTTTAGTATGCTTTTAATCGACATTCCACAAGTCTATTCTCCACCATCTCTTCCTAACGAAACTACATGGTGTAGTTGGGCATCTTTATAATTTGACCTTGTTTTTAAAGAAAACTACGAGATAGAAACAACGGACAACGGTAAATACATTTAACAAGTTGTACAAGAAAGTAGTAGTCTTATTAGGATAAATTTCCCTTTAGTGCAAACTTTTTGTATGACTGTAAATGTGCATTAACGCAAGTAGTGCCAATAGTAAAAATACTTGAAATAAGTAATTTTTATTCAGGATAAATTTCCGTTCTTTGTAGATTATTTGTCAAACCTGAAATGCTCATCAATACAAGTTGTGCCAGTTCTAAATACAATTCAAAATTTACAACAGCACGTACATTTTATTCGGCATAAATTTCCCTTCTTTATAGAAACACCGGAAAAAGAATAAAAAATAAAAAGGTTATAAGAATAAGTCATTTTTATTAGAAACAAATTTCCCTTTTTTGTTATGTAAATTAGCCGCACAACCATTGCATTTTTAAAGCTGTCAGTTATTTCTGCTCAACTCTTTGGTTTATGTGTAACGTATGTTTGTTTGATGTTGCCATATTGTACTAATTTCGGACGTTAACTTTTCATTAGTCATTTCGTACGAATCTGAGTGTACAGATTTAAGAAGTATAAAAATAACATTCCTGCCAAACAAGGAACAACAGCTGCACTTCGAAATAGAATACAGGAGCTATCCTTGCAGAAATAACACGTACTTGATAATCCATTTCGTTACAATGATGAATGTCAGATAAAAATAAAACAAATAATACAAAGGCTGTTCAAAAAAAAAACGAACTTTTCAAAACCTGAGAAAGCGGTAATACTCAGTACTTAAACGGACTTGTCTCGTTCAAAGTACTTAGTACTTGTCTCGTTCAGTGTTCTGTCCACTGCGCACATAAAACTCCGAGCGTTTCTTCCGTTTTGGAAAGCCTGCTGGAACTCCAGTTTTGGAATAGCCAGGTTACATCGCGATTTCTCTTACACTCCCTCCATGGTCTGGAGTCTGCGAACTTTAAACTGACCTATAAATTTATATGGTTTTATTAGGAAAATGAAGACTTCTTCTTCCAAAATTTCATCATTTAATTGCCGCAACTTCTTAATACAGATATTACATTCATTGCGTATTAATAACATAAACATGTTTGTGTTTTGTTTCACATAATCCAGAATTTCATTGATGAGCAACTAGACTCAGGAGTAGAATCGTTATTAGCTCTCTTACCCTGCAGTAGCTCCTTATTTTACAACAATTCTGGGCAAACTCATTATAGCACATTTTGGACTTAACACATTTTAAGCAGCAAACACGAATACAGTGTTGTCCACGAGAACAAAAATAAGGTTGTTTCGCCTCGTTTTGTACATTTTTAGTTTGGATGTCAAGGTAGTGTTGAGAATTCTTTGTCATGTTCCTACAACCGGTCTGTAGTGATCTCAGCTCGATGACACAATGCGCTATCCTCCTGGAATATTGCTCTATTATCAGGGAGCTTTGCCTGGAGATATAAGTGCAGATGATCAACTAACAGATCGCGATACCTTTCGTCATTCAATGTGTTACGAATAATGACCAATGTGCCTAAGAAATGAAAGGAAAACGTTCCCCAGAAAGTGACACCGTCACCGGCGGCCTGTCAAACTCCAATTGTGCAACCAGGAGACATGAACTCATGCTATTTACGCAAAATTCGCACAGTTCAGTAAAAAGCGGGCTTATCACTCCAGTAAAACTTTTTCCATTGATCCATAGTCCAATACCGTCTTGCTTTTGCCCATTCCAGCCGTAATTGTCGATGCCGCTGTGTTGTCATAGATACTCTTCTTGGTCTGTGGGTATGATACGCATCCGGTGGATTGTTATTGCTGGAATTGGTCGGATTGGCCCACTGTGACACGCCTGTGCTTAGATACCATATGCGTTATTCGTCGCTCAACTCGGGCATCCACCGCATGTGACTGGTCTGGCGGATGTCTAACAGTCATTCAACCTTTGTTGGTAGTACATCTTTGACACAGAGTCCTGGAACAACCCACAAGTGCGACTATTTCAGATATACTACCACCAGACCTTCGTACCCCCACAATTTGCCCTCGCTCAAAGACATTACCCTGTTTCCCCATGACGGAGTCTACTGCGTTTTACTGTCTTCGCTAGTGATGCACGTCATCTGTACTACCTGCGCATAACGTGGCCGCCACTGTTATAGACCTTTCCAGGATAAGTTCATTCCATGTCGGGTGATTCTAATGCAAAGATCCTTGAGTGAAAACTGACTTCTTCAAGTTTATGATATACAGTTACTCACAATGTTGTTCGTACATACGATTTGTGAACAGTTAAATAACGGAAACGTGACAATAAACAGCAATAGCACTTGGTAATTTCCTAATATGCAGTTACAACAAGAATAGGGATTCATTTAGAAACGTTTGTTTATACACAAACTTTATTGAAAGTTTAGAAAAACATACATTGTAAGAAAAACATTGTACTTCGATGTCACATTTCTGTTCGTACATTAGCAATAAAAACAGAAAACAGCCATAACAACTGACAAAATTGGGCAACTTAATAACCGTATGCATAACCCTTGGCTTTAATAACAGCTTGACATCTTCTGTGCATAGAACTGACTAGTTTCTTGCATGTGTCTGGACTGATTCTCTCCCATTCTAAAGCTACTGCCCTCTTTAGATATTCTTTGGTTTTGCAATTGTGTTTATGGATACGTTTCTTTAAAAGTGGCGATAAATGCTCAATGAGATTCACATCCGGACTTCGAGCAGGGGTTTTCAACTGTTTGGGCATGTCCCAAATTAACCACTCTCTGTTGATCTGAGCAGTATATTTACTGTCACTATCCTGTTGAAATGTGAACACAGACGGCAATTCTATTTTCTGGGCTCTTTGTTTCACGTTATTTTTCAGGAAGCTATTGTAGACATATTGGTCCACGATACAATCAATGACTTGTATTTTCCAACTCCCATAGCCGACATACAGCTTCAGATCATGATGGATCCTCCACCATGTTTGATCGTAGGTGTTGTATTGGCAACATTATTCTGCGTATTCGTCTTTCTCCACATTCTGACGACACCGCCTGACCCATATAAGTTTATTTTGGTTTCATCGCAAAAAATTGGATTGTTCCAAAACTCCTCATCCTTATTTAAATCCTCTCTTCCAAATCTGATTCTCTCGATGAGGTTCTTTCTGCTGATGAATTGCCTTTTTCGTGCTATTCTGCTATGAAATCCATGTTTATGCCAAGCTCGTCGAATGGTCTCGTTGCACATTAGCTTCCCTGTTGCTTCTTCTCTGTCACTGGACGTAGTTTTGGCACACTTAACCTAAGGTTTACTCTAATATTGTGAATCACTAGATTTCTTCTCTAGCATTTAGTTTCCGTTCTTTTGTCTTTCGTGGCACATTTGTCGTTGAACTACTGTATCTAAGCACTGTGGAGTCAATTTGATCACTAACTGGCCATTTTTTCTCATGAAAAATCCTTTTAAGGACAGGTTGACTATTGTCCCTTTAAGATCCCCAATCAGTTCCTTAATTTTCCCTATCTTGGCTCAAACAAATGGAAGGAATGAGTAAACACGATAATAGTGAGGCTCTGATACGGTATGTATTATCTGTGTCCTCGCGTTATCTGATTGCTGGGCAGAGATACGCCTGAACGAGTGGAGTGCACGAACAAGAAAGCAGCATGGATTTGGCGCGTTTTGACTATTTTTATCTGTTTCACCTTTTGTTTTTTTTAACGAAATCGTTTTAATGCGCCCCAGCACTTTCTCACATACTTACATCAATCACTTATGAAGCATGCTAACAACATATTCCATACTATGTGGTAAATTAAATTTTCCATTGCAACAGTTGCCCTGTATGAACAACATTGTGAGTAACTGTATTTTTTTGCGTCCTCCCTCCCAATATTTGTCCCACCAGTTATTTAAGTAAAGGAATTAAATAAATATTAGAATAGTAAGACATTTTCCTATAATGAGACCTATTATCAGCCATACTGAAATAGTTTTAAATTATTTCACAGGGTTGTGTGACTTACAAGCTCACCACAACGCTAATAAAGACAAAAATTGTGTTCGGAGTGCTGCACCTTCGTCGAAGGTTGACGACTTTTTTACAAGAAAGGATTCCAAACTTAGTGATGTGGCCCGTGAAACTAAAGGCATCCTATCATTTTACACGGTCAAGCATCATCATAGTTATAAAGCAATGGATTTTACCGGAAAACTACAGAAAGTGCTGTTCCAAGACTCAAATATTGTAAAACAAATTTGTGCTCGTACTAGAACTGAAGTAATTATTAATTCTGTATTGTCTCCTCACTCTGTTGATGTGTCTATTGAAGTTTTCGGGGAGATTTCATGTTTCGGTGTTACAACAGACGGTACTAATCATGGTTCTGTGAACTTATTTCCAATTCTAATTCAATATTTTGAAGTTAAATCGTGAGAAATTCAAACAAAAGTTATAGAGCTTAAAAGCACTCCAAATGGAAAGTCTGCAACGATTGCATCTTATACCGTATATGCGATAATCTTAGAAAAAGAGGCATTAATAACAAATGTGTTGCTTTCTCAGGGGATAATACCAATACTAATTTCGGGAGATTTTCTGGAATCGGTAAGAGGTCGGGAAACAATGTTTTCGTCCACCTTAAGAACAATTTAAATGAAAAATTAGTAGGAGTAGGATGCCCAGTGCATATTCTACACAATTGTATTCAACATGGTATTGGTGCAGGACTCCATTAAATGTTGATTCTTTGGTGCTAAAATTTTTCATTATTTTTCTGTTTCTGCTGTGCGCACTGAAAGTCTCAAAGATTTTTGTGAATTTGTAGAAGTACAATATAGGCAGCTATTGAGCTATTCTAAGAGTAGATGGCTTTCCCTCTTTCCTTGCATTACAAGACTAATTGAGATGTACCCTGTACTGAAATCATATTTCCTATCTCAGGGAGAAGTCACAGTTTTGAACACAATTTTTTTTCAAGATGGACTTAGTGAAGCAAGGTTATGGTTCATTTTCTTATGACAATTGTTCACCAGAATATTTTACTACTAGAAAAAGAGAAAAATTCGCTAAAAATTCCCAAAAGTTAAGTGGAAAATTATACAAAACTTTTGTGCCTTGTATTTTTGGTCTGGGTCTATTGTTAAAAAATGGGCTATTTGAATATAATAGTTTAATGGAAGGAATATCGTGGAAAAATTCTGTATACGAAAATTATACTTTAGTGCGCACCGAAATCATATGTCGGAGTGTTATGCAATGATAGACGCCAAATTGCGTAATGTATGGAAAAGTAGAATATTTGCTTTAGGTAGTTCCCGTATTGCTTTCGGATTGCCGTTATACAGGTAATTCCTATGACAGCGTTTAGGAGTTGAAAGTAGACATCAAAACAAACAAAAGACTATATGGACACAAATCGCAAAGCGGCGTCCTTTACGAGTTATGGGCATGGGAAATTTGGCCGCACGGAACTTTGAGATGCTATAGCACAAAGACGAATGGCCGTAACACAGGCGGCGTGGAATTTCATAAAGGAAGTCAAAGGCGTTGTATCCAGAAATATCAAGATCAAAACACCAGAAAAAATGCGCAAGGGATTCCCCAAAGGAAGTGAGGGATTCCCGCTTACGTTTGCAAATAAAGTTCGGTGAAAATGAGCTGGAAAGGAAAGAGTATGTAATATTAAAGTAGAATTCGTCTGTGCCACGTCGATAGTGCAAACAGAATCAAATATATGGAGAATTGTGGGATTGCGATTAGTGGTTGCGTAACTACCAGTAAACAAGTTGCAAGTGTATAACGTTTTTGAAATGTCACATGGAAGATAGTTGGTTTGATGAGGGTTCTACGTACATGTGAAACACGCAAAAGCAAAAGAGTACAAAACGTAGTCTTATTATTGATCTGTGTGAGTAACAAATGATACTAGTAGTATTAAGCCGAGAATCATTGTACAAAATGTGACTGGACTCTATTCATGTTACATAATAATCAAAGTTTGTTACCAAACCACCTTGGGTTGTTCGGAAAACAACTGGCATCCATTCAAACCATGCAGCTAAACTCTTGGCTTGCTGCAACTCTACTGGGTGTACCTGAAACACATTTACAGTAGACTGTCCTAAGAACATACTATGGAAAAATGTCACACATATAATTCAAGACAGGCATATGGTATTTGTGTTTGCGATGTACGCTATCTGCATTAACAGAGAACGTCATTGAGTGACATGCAAAATGAATGAAGCACTTTGTGTCTGCCTGCCACGCGGTATGTGTGTCTGAACCCTACAGCGACCGAACATCGTGACGGAAAGTTTCACTGGTGTAGGTCATTCTCACCAGACACATGCTGAGATACCTTATGTAAGGCCAGAGCCGTTGCTTTCCAAATCGTGGGCCCTTATTTATCCCGACCAGAGCCCCCGTGGGCCCTTATTTACCGGTTTTACATTCCGAGTTCTGACTTCGTATCCCATTTTACCAGAATGTGTATCTATCAACAAGCGGAGCAAATTGGTTCAACAAAAACAAGCATTTTCACATGGCTTTCCAACTGGCGTGTATGATGTTCACGCCGCGAGCCCCTGCACATAACGTGGCGTACACCTATCATAACAATCTTCTCCACCATACAACAGTTTGCTTTGTCCTCGAGGCCAGAGAACTCTCTCGTGATCTGATCGTGCAGTTTAATGCAATGCCCGAGTTCACGTTTGATGAGTATGCAGAAAAGCAATTAATTTATGGTGAAGCTCAGCGTCATGGAAGGCGTGCGCGTCTTCTTTACGCCGAGCGCTTTCCACATCGTCGAGTACCGTCACGTACTATCTTTGCCAGACTAGAACGTCGGCTTAGGGAGAGAGGTACCTTCACCGTCAACAGAATCGACTTTGGTGCTCCGAGACCCATACGAACCCCGCAGTTTGAAGAGGATGTGATTCGACGAGCACCCGACGCATTGCACGTGACTTGAGGGGAAGCAGTACCACTGTTTGGAGGGTTCTCCACCAAGAACACTTGCATCCATACCATATTGCGCGAGTTCCAAGTCTTGGTCCAGCCGATTTTGCGCCACGTGTAGACTCCTGTCAGTGGTTACTTCAGCGCTGTGCAGAGGATCCTGCATTTCTTCAGCTGATACTCTTCACTGACGAGGCGACCTTCTCTAGGGATGGTGTGTTTAACTGTCATAATAGCCACATGTGGGCTGTCGAAAATCCTCATGGTGTTCGCGAGCGCGAATTTCAGGAACGATTCAGTGTGAACGTATGGGCAGGCATCATAAATGGACGATTAACTGGACCATATCTTCTCCCAGCACGTCTCACCGGTGCCAACTTCTTAATCTTTTTTACAGGAGATACTGCCGGAGTTACTGCAATACATTCCTCTTGGAATCCGACAGCACATGTGGTTTCAACACGACGGTGCGCCTCCCCACTTCACACGGGCTGTCCTAGATTATTTAAACACTTCCTTTGGACAACAATGGATTGACCGTGGTGGTCCAAGAGCATGGCCACCACGCTCGCCTGACCTGATGCCACTGGACTTCTTTCTGTGGGGTCACATGAAGACGATACTGGTGTATGAGACCCCGGTAGAGTCGGAGGAAGTTCTCGTGGCACGCATTGCAGCTGCGGCTGAGGAAATCCGAGACATGCCAGCCGTTTTCGATCGCGTCTATGCGAAGATACATCGTCGGTGAGAGGCATACATCGCTGTTCGTGGGCGTTCCTGCCAGCAGCTTTTGTAGTACATGTCGCTTCATGCAATGGACTCCCCACATTGGTCCGTTGGATCGTCACAATGAGTACTCTTCGGTTCGAACTTGGTAAGTGGTGGGTACTGACCTGGTGACCAGTGTTTCCTTTGTGAGTGTTCAGAGTGCAAAGATACTTGTTTTGTGCCTTTATCGCACGGACCCTTAATGTCCGCTGCAGGTTCTCGCAGTGGTGGTTGCTTGTGCAAAGGGGACAAGATGGCGTGGTACTGTTCGTTTCCCAATTCTGTTGTCCTTTCTATTCGTATGCGTCCCGATCTGCATACTATTTTGTTAGTTCATAGCTTCAGCATACGTTATTAGGACTCACGAACACACGGTGAAAAGTAATTCAGACCTCCTTACTTATCTTCACCTATCACTGCAGTTTTGTGGCAGTGCAAACATTGAAACAACGTATGTCATTTCCACTGTAGGGTGCAGAAGGTAATAGGACAATCTACGAGTTGTAGACGACAGGTTCGACGACAAAGTAATACAGACAGTAGAACATATTATTTTCTGGGTTCAGTAACAACGTGTTACCAAAATGACTGCGTACGTGTGCGTGGTAATACAAATGGAGAGTGCAACGTTGTATGCATTGATAACACATTAATCTACCCTTCAATACACGAATCTTTCTGGTATGGTTGAAACTTATTTACTGGTAGTTACGCAAAGACTCATAGCAACCTCACAATTCTCCATATATTTGATTCTGTTCGCACTATCGAAGTGGCACAGACGAATTCTACTTTAATATTACATACTCTTTCCTTTCCAGCTCATTTTCACCAATCTTTATTTGCAAGCATAAGCGGGAATCCCTCACTTCCTTTGGGGAATCCCTTGCGCAATTGTTCTGGAGTTTCGATTTTGATATTTTTGGATAAAACGCATTTGACTTCCTTTATGTAATTCCACGCCGCCTGTGTCACGGCCATTCGTCTTTGTGCTATAGCGTCTCAAAGTTCCGTGCGGCCAAATTTCCCATGCCCATAACTCATAAAGGACGCCGCTTTGCGATTTGTGTCCATATAGTTTTTTGTTTGTTTTGATGTCTACTTTCAACTCCCAAACACTGTCATGGGAATTACGGAACACCCTGTATATGAATGATTTATTTCGATTGAGCGGAGACTTATTGATTTGCTAATCGGGGTATTATCGTGATGGAACTCTGTTATAT
This sequence comes from Lepisma saccharinum, assembly GCA_022664845.1. Lineage (NCBI taxonomy): Eukaryota > Metazoa > Arthropoda > Insecta > Zygentoma > Lepismatidae > Lepisma > Lepisma saccharinum. The sequence goes on from JAGDQP010015284.1 coordinate 35,673, forward strand.
TTCGAGACTAGTTTGATCTGTATGAATGTTTGGACATGCGTCTATCGGGCCAAGTTCTGAGGAGGATATTACAGTAAATGTTGTAGTTGAATGTGTATGAATCAGATTAATTTCTGAAGTTATTCTGTATAGAAAACGGTTTTTTGTGTAGGTGGTAATTTTGATGTATGATTTGTTTGAATTTTTATGAAATATACGTAAGCCATGGAACGTATCCAAGGAATGCTCTATATATCTCATATTTGATATTGGGAGTTTAGGTATCAAAAATAGACCAAAGCAGATATTAGTAATGTATAGGATTCGTTAGAGTTCGTAAAGTATATAATTCAGATTGGTACAACACATGATTATATATTTTATGTTTGTTGGGGAGGGATATTCATGAGTTAAACTCATTGTGTGAGTATCAGATCTAAATTCGTGTCGGGACCAATGAGTCCTGGCCATAATGACTGTGCTTTCAGACGAAAGAAATGGTTGGTATATGATGTCAGTGCTTGATCTTATTTTACGCTTATTTTGTTGATAATATCCGAATTAGAGGGCTGAGAGCGGTCCTGGCAGTGGTATTACGGGGGCAGAGGCATTACAGCATTTACTTTTCAAAATTCTAATTATTTTAACGATATACATATATATCGTATTCGGCTGGGAAACCGGGACAGGACCGGCAAACCGGGACTGTCGCCCCAAAGAGCTTCTGCCACTAACTGGGAGGAGACCCCTTAATTCCTCTTGCTAAGGCTTAAGGGAACCGACCGGGGTAGACGCCTAATGTCCAATCCATACGTTCACGTCGTGGGGCCTGTTAGTACCCAAGCAATTGCTTGGCGAACGAACATGGATGGACTGCTCACCAACCCGCATTAGCTGACAGCGTGGTGAGTCAAATGTCAGCACCCCTCCTTTCTTTACGCATGATGGTACAAGTAAGGAAACAGCCTCGGAGGACCTCATCGTCCCTAGGACGACCTCATCGCCCCTAGGACGGAATGCAGCTGGCAACGGCAATGGCAGAGGTCAGTCCTACAGGACGTCAGAGGGTCAAAATGCCCCGGTTTGGACTGTAGACTGCCAGGACACCGACAGTGCAACTCGAACGGACCTATACGTGGCGACTCTCAACTGTCAGTCACTTGCAGGAGAGGACAAATTAGAATTGCAGAATGAACTAAAGATGATTAGGTGAGGCATCATAGGACAATCAGAAGTGTGGAGGAAGAATGAAGAACAGTTGGAACTACCGTCGGGGCACACGTTCTACTTTAAAGGAACAGAAAATGGAAAACCGACCGGCGTTGGCTTTATAATTAATAAAGACCTGAAGTCACGGATCACAGAAATTGAAGGAATTTTAGATAGAATCGAACGGGTAGTAATAAAGATAAACAACAGATACCGTATGGAAATTATACAAGTGTATGCACCAACAACTTCACATCCGGAGGAGGAAATCGAAGACCTATACGAGAAGATACAGAAGATTTTGGATAGTAGAAAATCGCATTACAAAATTATAATGGGAGACTTCAATGCGAAAGTATTAGCCAACCAGAGCAGTGACACGAAAGTGGAAAAATTTGAATTTGGTAAAAGAAACAAGAGAGGAGGGAAGTTAGTGGAATTCTCACAAGCCAACAGACTGTTCATTCCCAATACATTTTTCAAGAATCAGCCCCAGAGAAAGTGGACATGGAAAGGCCCAAATGGGACCAAAAACGACATAGAGTACGTTCTATCGAATAACAGGCAAATTCTGCAAGACGTGTCTGTTCTCAACAGTTTTGAAAGTCTCGAGTGATCATAGGATGGTGAGATATAAGCTTAAACTAAATACTAGACTTGAGAGAAAGAAGCTTATCACAGGAAAACCGCCACTTTTAGATCTGGAAAATCTAGGGAAATACATAGAACTAAATAAAACCTTAAGGAAGAAAATAAGAGAGGATGTACGAAGATATAACGAAAATCTTGTTAGAAATACAATCGAGGAGAACAAGAGCCTGAATAAAACCAAACAGCAGCTCATGATAGGGAAAAACAAATAATTGCAGTTAAGAGACCACACGGGACCGTAACACGAAATAAGGGAAGAATTATAAAAATATTTGAAGTTTTCTACAGAGAATTGTACTACTCCGCAGAAGAGCTAGGAAATGAAGACTAAGAAGAAAATTATGTAAATGTCCCAGATGTAATGAAAGAAGAAGTGGATAAAGTACTTCGAGGGATTAAGAACGTAAAGTCGCCGGGAGAAGATGGACTCTCAGCAGAGATGTTTAAATGGGGAGGTGAAAAAATGAAAGAGGAACTTCCTAAATTATTCTCGATGCTCCTGAGGAAGAGAGAAATACCCTCAAGTTGGAACAATGCCGTTATCATTTTGTTGTACAAGAAAGGGGACAAAAGAACGCGTCGAAAACTACAGACCAATTAGTTTACTGTCAGTTCTATACAAAATGTTCACCAAAGTTATTTTGAATCATATTGAACGGGACTTGGATTTTAATCAGGGAAGGGAACAAGACGGTTTTCTTCGTGGGTTATGCACAATGGACCACGTACAAACATTGAATGAAGTTATGGAAAGGACTAATGAGTATGAACTTCCACTATGTTTCGGATTGATAGATTTCGAAAAAGCTTTCGATTCGGTCTCCTTGTCAGCAGTACTTAAATCACTTGAACATCAAAGCATCGAAAATGCATACATCAAGCTACCGCGAAACATATATTCGACTGCTACATCTATCATTAGACTACATCAAGAAAGTGAAAAATTTAAAGGTGAAAAGGAGGTAAGGCAAGGAGATTAAATTTCCCCAAAAATGTTTTCTGCTGTCCTGGAGAGAGTGTTCCAAAATTTAAACTGGGATGAAGTTGGAATTAAAATTAATGGCGAATATCTTCATCACCTACGGTTCGCTGATGATATAGTCCTGTTTGCTTCAAGTGCCGAAGATCTACAAACCAGAAATTAAGAACTGAGTAAGGAGAGTTCGAAAATAGGCCTTAAAATGAATTTAAGTAAACAAAAGTAATGTACAATCAACATGCTGCAAAGAAAGAAGTAAAGATTAACGGAGAGACAATAGACATAGTTGATGAGTATGTTTACCTAGGCCAGCTCAAAACATCGAATTCTAAGTTGACTGATGAAATAAAAAGAAGATGCAAAATAGCGTGGAGTTCGTTTGGAACACTACAATTTATTTTCAAATGTAAACTACCAATGTGTCTGAAGCGTAAAGTTTATAATCAATGTATCTTACCCGTGATGATGTACGGCTGCGAAACCTTGACATTGAATGCACAAACGACTCAAAAATTGAGAGTCACACAAATAGCAAAGGAGAGATGCATGCTAGGAATAACCAGGAGGGACAGGAAGAGAAATTAATGGATTCCCGCACAAACAAAGGTAGAGGATGTAATCAAGACTGCGAAGAAGCTAAAGTGGAAATGGACCGGTCACATAGCTAGACGAACAGATGGAAGGTGGACGACAAATGTACTACAGTGGATTCCTCAAGAAAAGAAACGACCGAGACAACGTCCAAATGCAAGATGGGTAGATGAAATCAAGCGTTCTTCAGGACCTACGTGGATTAGGATAACAGCAGACCGAGGTATGTGAAAAGAAAAGGGGAAGGCCTTCATCCAGCAGTGGATAGAAAACGGCTGAATATGATGATGATAATGATATCGTATTCAGCCACTTTTTATCCACTGCTAGATGAAGGCCTCCCCATTTCTTTCCCTTACGTCTCGGTCTGATGCTATTCTCATCCATGTAGCTCCTGAAAAACACTTGATTTTATCTACCATCTTACATTTGGACGACCTCTTGGTCGTTTCTTTTCTCTGGGAATCCAATGTAATGCATTTGTCGTCCATCTTCCATCTGTTCCTCTAGATATTTGACCGGCCCATCTCCACTTATCTTCTTGGCAGTCTTGATTATATCTTCTACATTTTTTGTGCTCGAATCCATTCATTTGTCTTCCTATGCCTCCTGGTTATTCCTAGGATGTACCTCTCCATTGCTCTTTATGTAACTCTTAATTTATGAGTCGTTTGCGCATTCAGTGTCCAAGTTTCACAGAAGTACATCATTACAGTTAAGACACATTGATTATAAACTTTACGCTTGAGAAAAATTGGTAATTTGCTTTTAAAAATAAAATGTGATCTTGTAAACGAACTCCACACCATTTTACATCTTCTATTTATTTCATGATTCAGCTTAGGATTCGAAGGTTTGAGCTGGCCTAAGTAAACATATTATAATTATCAACTATGCCTATTATCTCTCCGCTATAATTTCCTTCTTTGCAGCATGTTGATTATACATTACTTTTGTTTTACTTAAATTCATTTTAAGACCTATTTTCGAACTCCCATTACACAGATCATCCATTATGGTTTTTAGTTCTTTTCCAGGACAAGTGTTAAGAACGACACGCTCCAACGTATTTCGGAAAAATTTTGCTTTAGCGCTATAACTTGCTAAGTGACAGTGCGAATGCGGGCAAATCGATACTTTGCTGATAGAACGTTAAAAATATGTCCTACAAAAAGTGTAAATTATGTCAATGTTCATAATTAATTTATCTATGGAATGTAGAAAGTGTCTCACTATATTTAAAAAAAATCAAAACAAAATCTTACCAGCCATCACGCTGTAGGAAGCCAATATATGCACCATACTTTGTGCAAAGACTGTCATGATGATACCTGTAGAAAACAACAATCCGCCAATAATAGCAACTTTCCTGTAGGATAAACTACGAAGAAGTAGTTTGTTGCAAGTCCTGCAAGAAAAAATAAGCCATAGATAATTGTGAGATTATACTGTTCAACATATATACTGTACTGAAGTTATCTAAGATTTCAACAATAAAAAGTGAATACATGTACAAACGTCAGTTAATACGTGAGTTAAACAATAAATTGTGTTTCTAACATCAGGCAGTAAAACTTTGATTTTCGTTTAAAAATAAAAGTGAATTAAACACGTTTGAATTTGGATCACCGATAAAAAATCTAAGTCGTTTCTTGTCACGTACTACTATTATACGAAATATAAGTTGAAGTTTGATACAGATTAGAATTAACTAATTTTTTATATTCACAAACGTTCAATTAAAATGTAAAATAAGTTAAATTGCTTGAGATACGCACGGCTGTAATATGGTTGCCAAACGGAATTACACATCACACTGTTACTTATCTGAAGACTTTGTTTCATGTGTAAATTTTATTGGACTCAGTTTGTGCTTTTGCGCAGTGAACGATACGAAATAACTAAACCTGTAGCTCTTTATTGTAATTTGTGACAAAACCGCTTCACAAAAGCAGAAATTTGACACTGAGGACTACAAAAATAATTACAACCATTTTCTTATTTTTGCTACTAAGAATAGAATATAAATGTATTCGTCTATGTACGACGTAGTACATACATAAGAGATGTCAATGTCTCTATATATGAGACAGGATATTTAGTTTTAAAAATTACGTACAATCAGCATCACTATAAATTTTTACATAAGTCATCACTCAAATAATCATTAATACTATAGTAACCCTTATTTACCAACAAACTGAAAAGCTCAGATTTACATTTATTTATATTTTCAATACTCTTTAGGTAACTTGGTGGTATCTTGTACAATCTTGTATAAAAATAGTAAACACTAGAATGAACAGTTGCAATTATTTTTTTTGTGGGGGGAATCTTTCTATTTTGCCTGGTATAGTAATTGAGTATATTTGTCGTATAAAAAATAAGTGACTGTTTTTCTTTGTAAATAATACGCTCTTATAAATATATAGTTATGCAAATGTTACACACTTTTGAGACATAAACACATGTTTATACGATGACCTAGGACTCATGTTAAAATAATTCTAACAGCCTTCTTTTGTAAACACAAGTATTTATGCTAACGTGTGATGTACCCAAGATATTATTCCAAAGCTAATAAAAGTATAGAATTTTGCGTAATATAATGAGATCGGAGTTTTTCGGGAGACTGTACCTTGTAATCTATGCATGATTAAGCAGACACCATTCAGTTTTCTACTAAGTTCGAGAATGTGATCATCCAATTTAAGCGTTTCGTTTATAGATACACCTAATAATTTGCTTTTAGAAGTGTATTAGAGACTTAAAGAATTTACAATTATGCTTGGAAACGTAAACGGTTGGTGAGAAAAGTGAACGTATACGATTTTCATTTATCTACATTTAAGTTCAGACTGTTTACTGAAGCCCACTCTTTTAATCCAGCAGCCACTGATTTTAAGATATTTTCTACTTCCTAATAAGTGTTTCCAGGTACTAAAACATTCACATCATCAACATACAAGTTTAAATTTCCTGTCTCTATGAACTGAGACAAATCCTTGATATCAAATAAATAATATAGGTCCTAAATTAGAACCCTGAGGAACACACTTGTTAATTTAAACCACTGATGATAAACCACTGCCATGCTTCTCTCATTAACAGTCCCAGAAATCTGTACTATCTGCTTTCTATTACTCAACTACGATAAAAAACAATCATAAGATACCCATTTGATACTATGCTGAAATAATTTATTTAAGAAAGTCAAGTGTCAAATGTCTTAGAACAATATATAAATACGTCTATGGCATGTTGTCTTTTATATGTTGGTATGTTGGCTTAAGATAAGGTTACCAATAAAAGCTAAGGTCGTTGTACACGGTTGTAACGACTTGAAAGCATGAATATTTTAATGGGAGATCAAAAGTCAGCTGCTAACCTCCATGTTACTATTTACTAAATTAGAACAGTGGGTGTTTAAATAACAAACTTCTGAATAACCCTCTCTGTGAGCTACAAGAATTATAATTATAAAACAATAAAATTATTATTATTATTATTATTATTTTGAATGTCATTGTTGACGATAACCACAACAAACAGAATGTTAGACGAATATGGCGACTATAGAGGAAAGATTGATATTGACGAATACTTAATCTTCTATAATTATGATCTGACTGCACTAAAAGTAAGCAGTCAATTTTTAAAATCAAACTGTATAAAGGTTAATTTAAATTGAATAGGTCATTGTTAAAAGGGCATATGTGTCATGTATTTTAAGTGGTGCATATTTCCTTTTAACAATAGCCGATTCAATTCTCAAAACGTTTCAAAACTCGAGATTCTAAAGTACTTTACGGTGTTCGCAATTGCCTTGGCTCATCAGGCAATGACTAATATCCTGGTCACTACTGTACAGCTTATATTCTAGGGTACTTTTGTATTAGGTGTCGCTGATATAAATAATATCATTTACAAGTTTATTTAATACTTGAACATAAGGTTTCATTTTTTAAAAAGCAGTAATAAATACTAATTTTCTATTATTTCTTTTAGAAACTTATGTTACTACTGATGAAA
>JAGDQP010015285.1:0-43113 GCA_022664845.1 Lepisma saccharinum
GTATTGTTTCCTATTGCATAAGTCTTTATTATATTGTTTTTATTATTGTTGTTATTGTTTGTTACAAGAACGGTGTAAAATGGCGTTTGCTGTATCCGTTCTAACTTTTTTTTTAATTTATTGCACATTTTTACGTGGTTTTGCAATATTAAGAGTGCAAAACAAAAGAGAGACAGTATTGATTTTAATTAGGCGTACTGTACATAATTTCAATTAATAAAGAAGTTTGTTTCAGCTTTGAGTGACGCTTGAAGGAAGATTTAGGGTATATTTATTTTCTGTACATGTAAATGGTTTATATAGTTCGGATTAACAGGATCCAGATAAGCTGGTTTGCAGTGTAATTCAATGTAGAAATAATTAAGAATGTAAATGTAAGACATTTTTGTTATAATTAAGTTAAAAAAATAATAATGTAAGCGCACCGTACAAATTTTATACAGAGTGGTTCAGAACGAAGTATATTACTTTCGGGAGTGATTCCTAACATCGAAACAAGAAAAGTTCCTATTAACATGGGGGAAATTCTGCTTCGTTTTGGAGATAACTGCGTTTTCAACTTGAAGCCAAAAGTCTGCATCTATAATGGGAAGAAAATGAATTCTCAGTAAATCAGAAACAATGCATTTAAATGAAAATTTCGTTTGCGGAAAGTGGTTTCTAACAACAACATGGTGGATATCTGGAGCGAAAACACGATGTCACTTGGTTATCAGTGTTGCTAACCTGGCATAACGTTTAAAATTTTCAATGTCACTACGTCGGGTTGGATATGTTGGTAAATAACATAACCTAAAGTTTTGCAAACAATGGCTAAGACGAAAGGTTTTCGCGATCTTATTACAAACTACCGTTTTTCTAGGATATTCCATCTCGTGTTTTATTCATAGTTTGCAACAATTCGGTATGTGCTTTACTGCGTTGTTTATCATTAGTACGGGATGCCAAATATCCAATAACAGGACGTAGTGCTATTTGAAAAATTTAAACGTTATACTGGGTTGGCAACACTGACAACGCAGTGACGGTGTTTTCGCTCCAGATATCCACCATGTTGTTAGAAAAAAAAATTCCGCAAACAAAATTTTCATTGAATGCATAGTTTCTGATTTATTGAGAATTGATCACTTTATTTCCATTGTGGGCGAGACTTTGGGCTTCAAGTTGGAAACGCTGTATCTCTAAATCGAAGCAAATTTTCACCCATGTTCATAGAAACTTTTCTTGTTGCGATGCCAGAAATCACCTTCCGAAAGGTAATGTACTTAGATTTGAATCACCCTGTATTTAGTTTGGAAAATGCAGTGTACTAACATAGAAACATTTTGTTTTCTTGATTGTATTGTTATTGTTCTGTATACCTAACTAATAAGCGGTAGCAAACATCTCATTAAAGCCTTGTTTATGTTTCTCTTTCATTTCAGTTTTGATTGACACTAATCAGTGGTACCATGACACATTCATTAATCCCGGCGAATTGAGCATCACGATTGGATCAGAGTATGGATAGACCCTACATTGGAAGATTCCCCCCCGCCCCTCCTCTTGTGTGTGTTTCCTCAATACACTACAGGCACTGCCAAGCAGAACGTCTTCATTTTTACTTCTTTTTAAAAGAAAAAAAAAATGTCTTTATTACATAGTTATCATCAGGCTACGTACAAGTATGACGTTTTAAAATAAGTCAATGTCTTTATTGTGTTGTACACCAAAAAAAAAATATTAAGTACATTTCTATTTATATCGTAAACCAGCCAGTAATATTTTTTTCTTCCCACTTTTATAATGTTATATGTGTGTGTCATTTCAAGTGTAGTATAATCTATTTTATATACGTATTTGGGAATGTGGAACTTCTTCTTTAAGAGAGTTACAGAGCTTCCATTTGAAAGGGATAACTCACGTGTTAAAAGTTGCACTAGATTGCAGCAGCATTTAAATATTTTTTTGTTTGTTTTAAAAGCGGTAAAATATCGTTTACTTAAAGAGAGCGTCGTCAGCGTAAGATGGTCATTAACTGCACTCCATCAATCAACTGTCTTTAGTTATATATATGTATGTATGTATGTAAACGTAATATTTCTATTTGTGTACATGTAATTGTAAGGAATTTGTACTGGTCCGTGGTACCACATTAGCGGGAATTTCTAAATTAATAGTTTGTTCTAACTGTTTGTGATTGGTAGAAGGCAGTCGATATGTAAACGCCAAGGTACATATGTGAGCACAGAAGTTAACAACACTTCAAAAGCAAAATAACTTAAGAAAGATGTCTTTATTTTTATTATTACGTTTTAAAAACAATTTTGTGCATTGAACAAAATGTTTCATACAGCTCAGCCAAGTGGAAATGGCAGTGGCCCTGTAGTTGATTAAGTGTATACCTATAACACAAGCGTTTGTGTCAGATAGGAATGTTGTAACTTCACTGCAGCTGGACTGATAGAAGAATATATCCATTTGAAGTAGCAAGTTGAATGTCCAGTTAGTTATTAAATTGGCCACGAACTTTTTGTTTGTAGTTTAATCGAACGAAAAACTGTTGAGAAATTTCAGTCAATCACTCTGGTGAGTTAACTTTATTTTTAATGTGAATGCTTTATTTTTTTGTAGTCATTAGTCGCACATCTTCTTCGTAGTCACAATACATGATTTCCGTTTGCTGTTTATACTGGTTTCTCGTGAATAATACATATACAAGGCCAGCACACACTGATGGCTCTTGTGAGGAGGGTATTCATATAGTTTCTATTATCTTACACTTCTTGGACCTTCTCATTGAGCAAATTTTCACTTTTTTGTTGGGCTCACAAACATTAATTCTGTAAAGAGGTATTTAAACGCTTCTTATGTATTTGTAGATTAGTTTTTACGTTCAAAATATCACCAGTTACTCGACTAGGTACATACGCTGTTAACCTGAGTGTGTACGCATTTAGTGAGACTAAACCGGATGTAATCTTTTATTAAATATCTTGTATTTTTACTTTTTAAAGTAATGTGTTTAATAGGTAGCTTACAAGTGGCCATCAATACTGTAGGATCCAATATTGGCTTCTTGGATTCTAGAATACACACACAACATCCATTGAAACATGAAAAGTTTAGCTTTATGATTCGGTGTATATTTTGAACGTATAATAGAGCATAAAGTGAAAAAAATTAACTCAGGATGATCGATTGAAATGTGTACATGGTTTTTAGGTTCATTTGTGAAAACTTCAGCTTTTGTTGAAAGCACAGCTTATTTTCGTAATATTGTAAAATACATCTTTCGATTCTTAACTTCTGTGTTACGTGTTCAACGCATTCATGGCTATCTTATCGTATAAAGTAATATTTATTCATTTACCAGAAGCTCAAAAGAGGAAACCAATGAGAAAAGTTATTTTTGAATTAATTTTGTATTTTCTTGTATTTAAGAAAATAATTTAAATTATTTTTAACGAAATTTATACAAGTAACATAAATATTGCGTATATAAACAGAACGATAAAAAGATTTATAATGCTGGTAATTTTATACATTTTATGGCTGTATTTTTATTGGGCTATCTTTTCGTATTGAAATGGTACTTAACAGTCATTTGAAGGTTTCTCTCAAGTTTGTGCATAAAATAATTACTATTGAAACAAAAAACAAGGTGTGTTATCAAAGATATAAGTTCCCAGGCTATGAAGTTATTGAGTAGCCTTTGCTAACCAACAAAGATAATAAGACCGTGTTTGTTTCTTTGTTGTGAAGCTTATTTGCAGAAATTGCCACGATAACTGAGGGTCGACATATCCTCGCACGTTCCAGCTTAACGTAAATTTCACTAGCTAATTACAAACAGTTTTTTTTTTTTTTGTTCGGATTGTGATTGATTGGCTCATGGGCTTTACGTTACATTACTCAGGCGAGCATTAATATACTTCCTTCTATATGAAAATCAACAGTAATTGAGCCGTATGCGCGAACAAACGTCTATGTGACATTCTTGTGTACGTGGAATTATTTACGAAACAAAGGCCTCTGATGTGCCCTTGGTTTGAGTCTATTGGCCTCTGTACTCAGAAATTTCTGGAGGGGAAATGCAATGCAAAAACCGCGGAAAAAAGTCTATGTTACATACGCTTCCCGTGAGCGAGTGCGCGCTTAAACATTGTGTTGGATTTTATGGAACGAACGTCTGTGTTACATCATACCGCGTCACCCCGCCCTGCGGACAAGATTCAACTTCCTTGCCGTTTTTGTCAATACACGCGAAGTGTAACATAAACATTTGTTTGCGCATACGCGTCAATTGTTTGAAGGTTTTCGGTTCATTACAACAATATCAGTTTTCACTTATTTCTACGAGAATTGCTCACAAAGATTAATGCCCACATTTCTTGTCTAAGAGCAAAATTTTAAATGCTGCAGATTTGAAGTTTGCTGCATTTGTATACGGCCCTCCCGATAGATAACGCAGCTATAGTCATCAGGAAGGCATCATCTGTGAACGATTCGTGTTTACAAACAGCGATCTGTAATTCAGTTCTTGGAATGGAGGGAAAAATAAAATAAAAACGTGATGATAATTCACAAATGTTTGTGTGCTCTTTATGGAATGTGTATATGCCACGAATAATGGCATGAGCGCACTTCATAGCGCTCCGTCTCTCCACTCCCTGGAGGGGCCTTCTTTAACTCTCTACGCACACCCACAGTGTCTATAAGTGTTCACCAGTTTCTTACTCCGCAAGCAAAGAATTCAATTTCAGATTTGTAGGAAGCGAAATTTCATTTTTCTATATAAAATATGGAGCATTATGAGCAACCCTTACACATTCTAATCTTACTACTACTACACAAACACACACACACACATTCTTGTTATGAAACAAATACCTTTTCGTAGTGTACTTATTTTATTTTCAACCAGTGAGATTAAAATTATGTTAGTGAAACCGTAAAGTCATATTTTGCAACAACAAATACAGTGTGTATTCTATTTCATAAAAAGAGAGTATATATATTTAAAAATAATACTAATAAGTTCTGTTGTGTTCATAAATGTTCATCTTATAATTTTGTGCAATCAAGTTTCTTTGTATATATATATACATTTCGTACAAATAATAATTACACCAAAGCTGACTACAGGAGAGAAAAGAACCACCACCACCATAAGATTGTTACTTAATATTATTATTATTATCGTCTGTGTTTCCTAGTCAAGTGTTCGTGTTGTTACATTGAGAAAGATACAATATTCTCATAGGAATTTTTAAATGTATGTTTGCATGTATATAAACCTATATATTTATTCTTATACTTCCTCATCTGTAATTTAATTTTAAGATTATATTGAATTATAGTAATTTATTATATTGCAAAGTTTTCTTCCGTATATTTTTATCTACTGTATTTATACGTGTAAATTTTATAATCATATTAAAATATATAATAATTACATTGTGTATAGGCAATATAAGTGTACCTGTGATGTTTTTAATCAAAAAATATAGCCCAAGTCAACTAATGTCTAAAAATTACTAAATAAAACATTTTAATTTGGGTTACATTTAATGTTTCTAAAGTTAATAATAATAAAAAAAAAAACAAGTCTTGTGAGAAAAAGACCAAGATGTGCTTTATTAGGAGCTCCAATGTGCCAAAATAAAACTGTGTTGCATTGTGGTAGAAATGCATTTCTTCATAGTTGTGGTGAAATTGTAATTTAGATTACTAGCACACTATATGAAATTCTACAAGCGTAAAATCTGTGTCGTATTGATGATAAAACATAACATGTAGAATATATTTATTGTATGAAAATCTTGCTGGAGGCGTTTGCTGAAACAAGTTGGCACAGTATTTTACTAGTATTAGTATGTGTTGAGCTTCGCCATGTGTTAAAAGGCAAAGCGAAAAAGATATTACATTAAAACTATCACAAACTTCAAATTTCCACTGATTCTTATCTACAGTGTGTGTGTGTATAGGGTTACCGAAACGAAAGGGTAAGAGGATTTGAAATCTCAATTAATTTTAATAAACTGGCGTTGAAAAAATGTCCTTTATTTCTTCAAGAAATAGGTAATTCTGACACATTTTCAGCTGTCAATAAATGGAAAGTTTACAGGGTACCATTAGTAAAGAAAATTATAAATCTTACTTATCTACAGGTTTTTTTTTCTCACACGCCTCTTGTGATAATAACTGCTCCCTTAATCGGTAATTGCACCGTGAGGACTTTGTACGGTATACGTGTTTAATCCTCGCATTGTGCTGAAGAACTGATGAATTGTAGAGAAAGCGCAAAATTACTTGTTTTTGCAAAACTCTTAATTCGGGGCTTTATCTACCATTGGTTCAGCCGTCAGGACAATGAGAGCATGGATATTCAACCATTAAGTAAGTTTAACATTTAGTTCACGCCACGAAATGCTAATGAATAAGTACGTTTAAAATCTAAAAAAAGACACATGAAAATATAATTAACAAAATTAAGAAGAAAATGCACATGTTTGAGGTTGTGATAATTCCTGAAACATAAGCTTGTTGCCATCTGTCAAACAGTAATGTTTGTTAAATGATATTTAAGCAAGTGGATATTCATACAACAGAAGGTTCCTACCGACCGGTGGTAGCTCAGTTGCTAGTAAAGCGCTGACTTAGAAATCGAAAGGTCCTGGGAACGATCCCAGCAGCTACCCATCCTGACAGGTTTTTCCACGGGATTTCCCTGTGTCACCAGACAAATGTCAGTATGGTACCTACAAACTGGGTCCTGCCGACTACCTTCCAATATTCTGCCCCCCACCCGCGCCACGTTGATGAAACCCGTAGTTAACAATATTTCATTTGATCCAATGAAGGTCCATCATGTATGTTAAAAGTCGAGCAACTCACATTAAAACTATTGTAGTAGGGATTACAGAATGGCTAAACGAAGAAAAAACAAATGGTCCTGTGACCCCCTACATCTTGTAATTGTAATGAGTGTTTTTTTTTTCTTATGTTTTTAAACACATTAATAAAACTTAATTGAATCCAAGTGTAATACTAGCTACAGCTTTTATCAGTATATCCAGGTAGATTTTTGTTTAGTTCGAAAACTCTAGATGATATGTGGTTTTTGATTGTTTAAAAAAGGAAGGACATGTCTTTCGAAAGACTCTGATTGCCTTTTAATGTTCGATGTACAGTCCAGTGAAATATTGTGTCAACTAGTCTAGTAGTCTCTCCAGGTGGACAGTCGGATATTCAAGATAGTTACTTATACGTTACAATTGCAGAATGGATATTTAAAAAAAAAAAAAAAATATTGTAAAAGAATATTTGAAATGGTTCACAACAAAAGAATGTTATATCGTAGTACCAATGAAAATATAATGCGCAGCTTTGGGTGGGAAGCCATGGTTAAATAGTGAAGAGATTTTTGTCTCTATGTAATTCTTATATTATGAAACTTTGTGGTTCTTTTATTAGAAGTTCCCAGAGCAGACTTTTTTTCTGTACCAGTTGTTTTATCTCATTCAGCATCTTGTCAAATGTATTTGTTTACGACTAGAATAGTACTTAAATCTGTTGAAGATTTCGGAAGACTGAATTTCAGTTTGTTCCATTGTATAATTTTATACATTTTGCTTCAAAAACTATTGCATAAAATCAATTTGACTTTCAAGTGGACTCAAATAACTGTTATTTAATCATCAAGTCCTATTTTCTTTATAAAATTAATAGTATAATGTTTTCTAGGTTTATGTATGCTTTCACATGTAATCAAAAATGGCAGCTATCTAGTAATATCGCAGTTCTTAGCTGAATTTTTTTTTTAGTGATTTCCTTCCCAAAGCTGTAACAATGAAGGCATTGAAAGAGTGAAGGAGCCAAGCCACATACCGATGCAAAATGAGGAAGAAGATAACATTGTTTGCCTGTCATCTAACGACGTGTTTTTTAAAATATGAGAGAAGTCATAGTAGTGGCCAATATACAGGAGTGGGGCTGGGCCATATTGGTAGATGGTAGGCAAATGTATTTATCATCTCAGTCAATTTGCATCGGCTTTTGGTTTGGCCCCTTCTCGCGTTCAGTGCCTCAGAATCAAAACTAGGCATGTGTGTACATATTTGTATAATCGCTCTGTTTTTGATTGTACAGGCATCGTCATGAAAAGTTAATTGCATTCTTTTGAAACTTCTAATGGATAGTGTACCGTCCATTAACAATTATTGTGTAATTTATGTATACGGCAGCCATCTTTTCCTCATAATAGTTGTTTTCCTGATTGTTCTAATACCTAATCGTTAGAAGACTTACAAAGGGACGGGCTAATTACTCGTACATGCAGTCAAATAGGTATGAAACGTTACCGGTATAAGCACCAAATATATATATATATATATGTACACGTAGGTTAAGCCTCAATGTTAAAACAGATGCTACTTCCAGTATTTTTGTAAGATGCAGCATACATACACATTTCCTACAGAGAGCTTCCTGTTACCTCTTCCATGCAATTTACTGAGAAAAGACTGTATGTATACCGTGAAGTAATTGTATATTGTACTTGTTTTGTAGAGGAATGTTCTGAAATATATGGAATTGCAACAAACGAAATTTTTCTTTTTTTAAAAAAAATATAGATATATGTCAAAGCACGTGTGTAGGCTGTTAGTAAAATATAATGGAAACCATATCATATTATTCCATAATCATAAAAATTCCGCAATTTTTATCAACTTTTTTTTTGCTTTCTTTTTTTGAAAAAAGAAAACTGAAGTCGCAAATACTACCTCCTGTTAAAGGTTTCCGGATTGAGATTCTCATTTATGGTCATTATAAGGTATTTATGAAATATTTACGTACCAAATAAAAACTAAAAAAAAAAGTGTTGCAGCAGATGCGTATGCTTATCTAGCAAAACCATGGCCTGAGCTAAAGTAGCCTAAAGATCTTAAAATTACATTCAAATTCCAGCAAAAAAACAAAAGCCAAGACTATATTTAAAGATGGAGACGAGTCATATCCAGCTGGTTCATGTAGGACTTTGGAGCACGATTTCCTTCTCGCAGAAATAGAGAGCGAAAGAGGGAGGGTAATGTGGCGTAGTGTGTTTGCTCGCAGTGTACAGTGATGGTAGCTCGGTGAGTTCCCTAGTGTCTGCCTGCTTTGCTACTGAGAAAGAAAGAAAAGTGAACTATGGCGTCACAGAGCATCAAGTTGGAAATGACTGATGTAGGCAAAGGAAATTAAGAAAATTCCGACAAACGACAAATACTTAAGAGTTAATACTTGTGGCAACTTTTCAATTCACTGTTGAACGTAGTCTTCGCATCGTTCTGTATATGTTTCAACAAATATGAAGTAGTATTCAATCTTGGGGAAACTCATGATGTAGAATATTATAGGGAAAAAAACAAAAAAAAAACCTATCATCCTAGTAAATTTATCATAACACGCGAACTTTGGATAGAAATATTAAAATGAAACTGCAGTGTTCCCTGTTCGAATTAAGCGGAAATAAATGGTCAAACATCGTACATACGGGAAGGGTGGCCAGCTGCGTAAAGTCTTTTGGCTTCATTTCCGATATGGAAGGACTATCTAACCGTAACGAATGGAGTCGACCACACTGGATGATCTAACTACTTTATTGCCTTCTCTGATGATGTGGTCGCCGAGGGATATCGTCATTCAGATTAGGCTACAAATAACCGCAGCAGGCCAACAATACAATTACATAAATTCTGCTGCTAGAGTCCTAGCAGTAGAATCTGCTAGGACTTCTGCTGCTTGGTCCAGCAAGTAACGGTAAGTGTCGAACACAATTTTAATCTTCATTATAAGACTTCCTACGAATATAATATTTTATTTGAATTTATTTATGGTATCTTTGGCTCAGGGCAGGATAGTGTAGGTGATAATGAAGGTATCGGCCAGGGCATTCACCTGGTGAGACCTCAGGGAAATCCTGGAAAACTTCTGACAGGATAGTCTAAGGACCTATCCATTGCCAACCGAAGTCCGCGACATAACGCCCGGAACACGGGAGCTGGGTATTTTCAGTCAGGTATTGCAAAGCTCATCGTAAACATTCAGACCAAACACTAGTATACAAAACTTTGTTAATTCCCTTTAGATAAGAACTTTGTGTAAAGCAACATCTAGAAAAATACACAGAAAAAAATAAGTCTCTGCAGTGATTGATCGTGCTGGTAAAATTGGTGGAGCATCTCCCAATCTTTGTACATATTGAGTATACCAGAGAGCATATCCGGGTTCGATTCCCAGTCACTGCAGGAATAGATTTACTAATGGGTTGTACAGGAGTCTATGCTGAATAAATGACATCCGTTGGTGAGCACTTCGGAGGATGGAATACCTCAAGATGACCAGTGTGAGCAGGACTCTTAACTGACGTTACCTCCTCAGTGATTTTCTGCAAGTCCACCACTCACCACTACAGAACGACAAGGGCTAGGGAAAGGTTCTAAAAAGTCCTGTTAGTTTCAGTTTATTAAAACTGAAGATAGAAAAACTGCTTTTATATAATAAAACAAGTCATTCTTGTGAAGCATCAAAATAATGTTTAATGTACCTATTGTTAAGCACGTGTACCGGTCTGTATTTTCTGGGGTTTTCTAGGCGTACCCGGTCTTTCTGAAATAGAGGGAAGATATTGGTGGAATTTGTAATCTGTACTAAGTAGTTTTCGTGAATAATTATAGGCATGTCTTCCGCTATATTTCAGTTTATTTATATTTAAAAAAAATGAACTAGTGAGCTCTCAGTAATGAATAGGTCTATTATGTAAAGAACTGAAGTTTATAATGATAAAGACATGCTCAATGTGCTAGTAAAGACTGCATAGATGTTTGATAACAATAAAAAGACTGTTAGTATCTTTTTTGTCTATTTTTCTTCTTAAGGTTCTTAATTCTTTTAGAAATTTGTAATGTTTATTAAATTTTAGAAATGTTTCTCTGGATTTGAACCAGTCTGTCATTAATATTTTATCCATGAAAAGAGGCGAAAAAAAGCCTGAATTCAGTGTACTGTATCAACTACCAGTAATTCTTCGTGCGGCTGAAAAATCCAGAAGAAACTATAAATTTGCAAGGCGGCTGTACAATTTAAAGTATATACAGGTTGACCATCAGTAATCTGTCATTAATTTCTACGAGAGCAATTCCAGTTTCCGCACGACCTTCGTCTGTACGGGTCAAAAATTCGAATATGAACTTCCAGCTTTCAGTTATTAGTGCTGGAAATAAAGTCTCATTATAGATGACACGCCTTATCTGTGATTGCAAGATATTCTCGTTACGAACGACACATTTCTTCCCAGCAGAAAGTAATTATTTCTTGCGCGCGATAAGCTTTCTTTGTTCCTTTCTTCAAATTAAATATGGAGTGGAATTATTTGAATTACTTACTTTAAGCCAGGAAAACTACAATCTTGAGAAGTTTTAACAATTCACGACGTTTCAACATGTGTGTCGCGAGACACCAGACTGAGAATCACAGATTTAGACTTAAATATGATGAGAGGAACAAAAGGAAAAAATAACATTGGCGTTTTAAAGGTGGCGGTGATATCAAACAACGCTAGTTATAGAATATATTCAATAGAAGAAGTCTCTACACGAAGGTGTCAACTGCATTCGCCTGAGGGCTTCTCTTCCATTCAGTTCAAAACTCTTTTACTTTGATACTTTTGACTTCCCGCAGGGCAAAAACTGTCAGAGAATATCTGCACTTACCCACATAGCAAAATGTCGTGCCAGGAATATCTGGCAGGATATCGGGACGTCCTGTTTACATCCATGGGACGTATAGTTATAATTAATCCTTCGTATAGTTATAATTAATTAAATAATAATAATAGTAAGGTCGATTTAATTTATAGAAATTCCAGGTAGGTAATCCCGCACGGCTTTCCGGGGGACATCCATACGGGATGAACTTTGTATTGCCCACAGAGTTATCCCACGGACGTCCTTAGGACATCGCTATGGGAGCTTGAGAAATCTGACGTTAATGGGATCTAAATGGGACGTCCCAGGGATGTACTCTGCTATATGGGTATATGACGCGCCAAATCTTTCTATCTTGAAACTTGATTTCTAAGGCTGTATAGATACGAAATTTACTATAGGTATAAATGTTTAATAAAGAATAATAGTGTGGATGTACTGGAAATTTCTAAAGTTATTCAATGATAGGCAACTGTACAGTTTGAGGCACACGCTGTGGTTTGCTTATAAACGTTACGAAAATAAATGCATACTAACTACATCATTCATATCTGCATATGGCTAATGCTCGTCTATACTTCAGTATTTCCTAAGGCAAATATATACATATAAATATTAACATATACAGGGTGGTCAAAACAAAACTGGCCCTTACAATGTTTATATAATTCTGACACTAAACGTACCCTAGTAAATGAACAGGAAAACTGCCCTTTACAGAAGTTGATGGAAATGGTCACCGTTGACGCCGATGCAGCGCTGTGCTCGATTTATTAAACTGAGTCACGCGTAGCAGCTCTGCCAGTGTGTGTGGATTATTTTAGTACACCTGACCCTTCAACTTTTGCTCTATCTTGCTGAAAATATCCATACAGTCGTTCATCTTCTGACAGTTGATTCAGAAATGGATTAAACTGATTCTGGACATAACGGTGAGCATTAACAGTTTGGTGAAAGAATCGTGTTATGATTCGGAAATCGTACATTGCGCACTAATCTTACGATTATGCAACGGCTGTTGAACGTACTGATGAGGATTTGCTGATGCATAATGGCGCGTGTTCCGTGAGTTCACATTATCCGGACAGGCTCCATCTGAAGAAATGAAAAACTGAGGATCCAAAAGTTGATTCCACTTCATTCAGAAACCACCGGCAGAATTGAACACGCGCAAGTTTGTCTGGAAGCTTTAACTCATGCACAACAGAAAATTTGTAAGGATAAAGACGCAGGTCCTTTTTGATAATTTTCTGACACAACGCTCTCTTTAATTCCCACTTGCACAGATAACCAGCGTTGAGTGGTTTTTTTTTTTTTTTTTTTTTTTTTTTTTTTGCAGGCTAGCATTCACTTGAGCAATATTTTCTGGTATTCGAACTCCTTTCGGATAGTTACGGTTTTTATTCGCTACAGAGCCCATTTCGCCACAAAGTTTTGCATTGCAGATTTTGCTGGAAGTTTTGCCAACACATTTTCATTCTTAAACTCTTGTGCAAACAGTTCAGCACACGTTTTCCACGAATTGTGCTTCACATAACACAAGCTGTTTTATTGTTAGCACCATTTTGTCTTTCATTCAATCGATCACTAAACACGTCCGCACCTCCCACTCAAACAACTGGTTGCTGTAACGTATCTGCGCATGCTCCTCTCACACCCAAATGTATGTGTCCCAATTTCTAATTATCTTTTTGCGGATAGATTAAGCTTTCACGAAATTCCGAAAACACTTTTCCGGACCAGTTTTATTTTGGCCACCCTGTACAATAGTCACTTCTCAGAAAACCTAAACACAAGAGCACAACGCAAGTTCCCCATAATGAATCTGCGCTCTTTGTTGACACACTCCTTGCCGCACTCACTGTTTGATGGCGGTACCTGTTGATTTTGAGCACTTTCATTTGTAAGGCACTTCTTTTAACCAATCTGTATTGATTTCCAGGTAGGATGAAGTGGTTAAGTATCTTCTAAAGTAACCATCAGTAATCCGGAAAACTCACATAACCATCACCCTACACGTCCTAGTGATGTCAGATTAGTGATAGTCAACCTGTGCAATGTCTCTATGAATAATTAGACAAAAAAGAAATTAATAATTTTTACCAGTATTACAAATGAGTGCAGTGAAAGGGTACTATAAGAATTTGTGGAATCCGAAAAAGCACATCCATAACTGTACATCAAATTATCCATCTTCCTCAAAAGCATGTAAAATCAAGCCACACCATTAACCTCTCCCTCCAAGAAAGTGTAGAGAAATAATTAACCAAAAATTTATTACATTCGTCCCTTATATTATTCAGCGGAGAAGTTTCTTGCGAGTAAGGTGGTATTGCGTATATTGGTATGACCAGACGGAAACCTTTAAACCAGAATCATGGCTCCAATCACCGTGTAACTTCATCTCGCAGAAGTGCGCAAATGATAGCTGGTTTCAACGACGGCACCCAGGTTATTGTGAAAACAAGACCATTCATTCGTCGAACGGTCGCACAGGTAGGTTATTTACAGTTGACGTACTTCCTGGGTTTTGTTAACAGCCAATCAGTACTATCGACTGTAATATGTCAAGGGCCACCGAAACTGGGCCTTGAAGTGACAAAGGTTCATATTGTATGAGCAATTCAGGTTTACTATACACTATGCTGACGAGAGGATCCGTGTGTAGCAAGCGTATACCCAGTGTAAGATGTCGAAATGACTGTGATGCTTCATACTTATTGATAGAAGGAATCTGGATATCCGAGGATATTTAATCTCCTTTGTAAAAGTTTATTTTGTATGGGCCATTCTAGTAATTTTTCACTTTGGCCCGTCACGATTATATTCTGAACGCACTGTTAGTTAAAATGCACGCCCCTGGCGGTAATCGAACCCGCGACCTTCGAGTCGCTGACTTAACGCCTCAAACCGCACGATTACCTGGTCGGAATTAGGGTCAGTTCTACAATCAACCGTTAAACTTCTAGTCAGCGCTAAGTTGAGGCCAACTCTCATTGGTCTAAATCAGACTTGGCCTCAAATTAACGCTGACTAGAGGTTTAGCGGTCGATTGTAGAACTGACCCTTAATCTCCTTGATGACTAAGCGCATATTGGTCGCATGAGTTTAGATATGCAGACTATGACCTTTTGACAGTTTTTTCAGTAGCGTGTAGTAGTAGTCTGCGTCAATTATTCCAATTCTCTCCGAAAGTTTGAGTAACACCTCTAGAAGACAATTGCTGGTATCTTCTCAGCCGTATGCACTTTTTCACATGAGGTACTTTGTTCTCCACAACATAACTGCAATCTTTTCAACATTTCAGCCAGGTTCACATTCTTTTTCGTACGAAATTTGAAGACACTGCGTCATGCAATGTTCGTTGCAATTATTGCGCATGCGCCAACGGAACAAAAGATGACCATGAGAGAGAGAGAAGGGATTGCAGTACCTTCACAGATATTGTTATACGATTATTAGACTATGTTTTTGAGACAGATATATCTCAACTCTGAACGACCCCCTTTAGTTACGTACTTGCTAGAACCGCTTGAAGTTTTAAGATAAATTTTAAATAAGGAAGTTACCTGAAGTTAAAACATTTCCGTAGATTTTCGAAATAGAAATGAAGTTGTTTTAAAGCTCGACGTAAGTTCCAGATTTGCTGAGCCCTGTTCGCCATTGACTAACAACTTTTTGTTCCAGACATACAAACAAAAGCGGTACCCTAAATGGACCACTAAAACTACCTGGGTATGATTTGACTCGATCTTGAATACATACTACAAAACTATTGGGTTGGTGTGAATGAAATGACCGCTTTGACGTCTGGTGAGAAACGAACCTCAGCAACACAACGCAGGGATCAACTGAGGTCACGTATCGAACTTCACAAAAACTGTATACGTCCCGGAAACAGGCTGGGGTACCCAGACAGTCAGGAGGCAGTGTGTTGTTGAACAGGGTCGTATGAAAGTGCATCATGGAGAACACACAATTGCGAGAGATTTTTCTTTATGAATACAAACTGGTGCATATTCTGCACAGCACGTAAAAACGAAAACAAAAAGTGCATTTGGAATAGGAATGGCAAGTGCACGACACATCATCGAAAATAAGGCCCATGGGCACGAACCATGTTCGGATGAACTGCTCAGGAACACAGTGGAAGCGGGCCCTTGGAAAAGCGTTCATTCCATTGCAGATGAGTTAGGCATACACCATACCACTGTCAGTCGGCGGCTCCATGCGATTGGTAAGATAAAAAAGTTGGACTCATGGGTGCCACATGAGCTGACACCAGCCAACAAGGATCGCCGTCTGGAGGTTTACAGTTCTCTTGAGTGCAAGGAATAAGCGAGAGGGCTTCCTGCATTGGATTGTCACTGCTGTTCAAGAATGCATCTGCTATGACAATCGTGATCAACGTCCAGGACGGTGTCCTAAACCACCTCTCCACCCACGGAAGGTGTTGCTGGCATGGTGGAAGTGTTTCATGTCTTTCTCAGGCGAGGTGAAACCATCACTGCAGATCATTACAATGGTGAACTCCATGAAATGGACCGCAAACTTGTCCGTAAACATCCAGCAATGGTGTTCTCATGTTGAACGACAATGCCCGCCCGCCCACACGTCCCGCAAAGAACTGTGCAGATTATCCATGAATTGCAGTATGAAACCCTTCCTCACCCGCCGTCTTCCCCTGATCTCCTCCCCCACTGACTACCACCTCTTCCGGCATGCAACATGCAGTTGAGGATTTCTTCGCATCGCAGACTACTTCGCCACGAAATCCAATCGTAGGCTGAGCGATGTCAACAGTGTGTAGCTGCAGACGGCGACTACTCTAATTAACCAGATAATGTGGTTTTTAATTTTTTTGGCCTTTGGACATGACGCACCTGGGGCGGATATTCACACCAACCCAATACATTGTATAGGAATGAGTCAAACCATATCTTCTATTATCTTATGAAGCTCAATACGATAGAGTTAAAAAGTCAGTGTTTTTAAGCAATGTGTTCTGCTCATACTTATTACATTAATATATATCCATCTCTTCTCTATCACTTATAAATGATGTGAACTATTATTGGGTCGCTTGCGGCCAATGATACCTGATTTAAAGAACATTAAGCCTTTTTTATTGCTTTCATTTATAGGTATGGGTCACACTGGCAGTTGTGGCCTGAGCCTGTCACGTCTGAGAGAGGATGTCTCTCGCGATCACTACTCCGGAGGCAGGGAAAGAGAAAATTGCAATCAGGGTGTTTTGTCTAGGTATCAACCGGCATTCCCACCTGATGAAAATCTTGGAAAACCTGAGCGTATGGCCACAAGTAGGACTCAAGTTTTGTGCTGATCCGAAGTCTGAGAATTGGAGATCGTAACATCTAGAAAGCGAGTGATAAGCAACCGTTTATTAGTTGGTGGGCAGTACTTATTCGACGTTTAACTCCGCCATTCCTTTTGGCAACGACAAAATAACCGCGGTGATAAAAAAAAAAATCTTTTGAGGCATAGAATTTAGCCTTCTTCAAATTTCTTGCTAGCACACCTAACACAGAGCAGTGAGAAGCAATACTGGTTTTATTTAGGACGGTGACCAAAAAGCCTGGGAGACATGGAGATACCAACGCAAATAAACGATGTCACACTCCGGCCACCCGTTTGTTAATGAAAAGTCTACACGCAATTTTTATAGCCTTCTGTTCTTTATGACCAATAACTCCACACATACCAGAGTCACCTACTTTGAAGTTATCGCGAAATGATTCACCAAAAACTCACTGAAACTGTCTTAAAAATCCTCAGGAAACAAAATCTGGAAGCGCACTACAGCCGATCTGTTTTTTTTTTTTTTTTTTTTTTTTTTTTTTGCATCTCAGTAAGACGAACAACGGTAGTAAGATAGCTCCCTTTCAATATGATTAGTTTCAGCGAAAGGCAATTATTTCGGAGTAATATTGATGTATGTAGGGTGTTTTTAAGATTTCAGAAAATTGACCTGTAAAATCTGTTTATTCCGTTCAGTAAGAACGGTTTAATACACTATGTCTATCTCTCAGATAGTCTTTAGCCTCGTGCGAAAAAGAATTGCCCAAGCTACTAGCAGAACGTTCACCTGTTGTAAATAATAATAATAAAAAAAAAAACAGCTCGACGGAGAACTGCAACAACATTTGACTAACAGCGTTTTCGGATTATGCTATCTCATTCTCTCTCTAATCCTGAACAAACGGACCTTTGTACACAATTACCAAGCGAGGTCGCTCCGTACAGGCAGGCTCACATCATAAGCGGTAACTTTTAGGATCGAAACCACAGGAATGATTTTAGAGAAAGCCGAGAAGGTATCTTGAACTAAGCCCAGGGCCTGTCATCAATGAGGCTGTCTGAAAACAATAGTATCCTCAAGATATTTGATTTTAAAATGTGGTACTTTACAGAAAGTTACGACTTTAATCAGTCACGCGTTTCACTTCAGTATTCTTCCGCTCGTGTGGGAATGGGAAAAGGCCTGAATTCAAAAAACATCCTAGCATTTCCTAATATGGCCTGAGGGAAATAAGGGAACATCACAGTCGGATGACAGTACGATTACCAGGCGAGCACGCTTGCTCTGAGTTATCTCGTTCGGTAATTTTGATTCGAACCAATAGAGGTTCGATCTCCTATAACAATATACGATGCTTGAAATCTTATTGGCTAAAACTGTTTATAAACGTGTGATTCACCGTATTGTGCGTTTATGAGGGTCGTTTCGTGAAGGCTCACTGATAGATGCTTGTAATTTTTACTGTATAAATTTGTGAACTTCAGTGTACTGATGTACATTTATTTGGCCCTATCATCCTTTTCTCTCTCCTTCTCTTACAAGTAGTGAAGCAGAGGTGTTTGTAGTACCGGAGTGGAGATGAACAAATGAAGGAACGAGAAGTAATTATGTAGGCCTGAATCCACAGACCATTCGTGAAAGTACACTAGAATCAACAGACGAGAAAGTGTCATACTCAATTGATAAAGAAATGGGCTGCTGAATTTCATCGGGGGAGGAAGAGCACTGGATGCGGTCGACTGAAATTTCTGATCATGTGGAACAAGTTCATGAATTCGTTCCCATGATCAGCAGAACTTAATGTCAGGTGACGTCCACTCCTAGGGTCGTCTTCGGTGCTTGTCCTCCCCGATACCATTCAGCTGCCCTTTTCTTAACCATGGTGTATGATGTTCTACCTAATTTTTCTACCTTATCTTCTTGGATGGCCTTTGACTTTTGAATTATTTCAAGGCCTTTCGGCATCTCAGACTCAGGCCGGGGGAGAGGATGTTGGAAGATAAACGTCCAGGATATATTTTGTAGGTACCATCCCAGCATTTGCCTGGTATGACTTACGAAAAACCTCCGTCAGGATGATCGGACGCTGGGATCGATCTCAGAACCTCCCGAATGCTAAGACAACGCTCTACCACTGAGCCAAGGCCGCTCGGTCGATGGCCTTTGATGTCATCGCCAGGTATTCTATCATTGCTCCTTTCCCACTTTTCTCCATCTCCACTCTGTCACTCAAACACTTTCATCAGCTGTTAAAATAAACTGATCACATATTACACAATAAAAAGTGACAAGCATGTAGCAGTGGTCCTTCATACTTAGATCACAAACTTTTCAAACAACCCTCGTAATAATTACAATCACAATAACACCCTTTTATGCATGGCGAATCTGTCGCGCGATTTGGTGGACAACAGAAAGAAAGGAAGTGTTGATAATAACAGTGCTACCATGTAGCGAAAAGATGAAAATGATGGCCGTACATCTATCCACTGTGATTTTTCTTGAGATTTCTATTTTTATACTCATCTAAAGATGAATCCCAATTTGCTTTTCTTTTTATCTCATGAAGAACGCCTGGCAACACTTCCGCTGCAAACTCCAAGCCGTGCGATCTCTAATAGATGGTTTTCACATCGCGGCGACAGAATCGTCGTGAATAAAAGGGGTCTAAAACAGCTTTTGGTATTTTGTGAGGAGTTGTACACACTTCAAAAAGGAATAAAATATTTTCAATGCTGCTACGAATTTCAATTAATACTACTTAATACACACTGTGTAATACGTATTGAAACAGTCATGGCTATTGATATCCAAGGCAGTAAGTGAAACTTGCTTTTTAACAGCCTTGCAACATACACTGAATGTCCACTTTATTTGAGAAAGCAGCCCTTCATATCTGATACAATTGTCAATAACAGATGGCGCATGAGTATGAGTAATGTGTGTGTGTGTGTGTGTGTGGTACGAGTGATGTCTGAACTGTGTGTGCAGTACTGATGGGATTTCCAAGTTTTACAAATAAATTAAAACACAAAATTACTCTCCGGTCGTCAAATGAAGTTCGAAAGAGCCATGACTCCGTAAAATTATGCAGATACACAGGGAGGGCTACGTATGCACGGATGACAGTTGATTACCTACAACGTCGGTATACAGACCGTATCACGTCAGTTGCAGTTTCACAACATCCATCGAAACTGGATAGCTGCTCTGGGGGAAAAAAGTTTTGGGTGGATAGACCCGCGTGCAGGAAAATAACTTCAGTCCATAGTCTCAAAGTGTCAGGTGTCGAAGGTATACGGTGATACTGGAAGTATAAAATTGTGTGGAGACTGTTCTGCTGGGATGGACTCGTATCTGTCATACCATTAAATGGACATTTAGGTGCCCGAGGCCGTTAAACTTTATTGCCGGCTACGTGCTGCAACTTCTTGCATTTGGCGTTTCCAGAAAAGACTTCCCTTTATGTGTATTCCTCGTAAATATATTTTTAATTAATTGAATACGTTTCGCACTGTCATTTGGAGAAACTATTTTAGAGGGTCAATATACTAAGCTCAAATGCAAGAGTTATGAAAACGAAACTGGACACAATCTTCCATTTAGGACTACAAAATGAGTACCAATATATAATGTTAAGAAGATGGGGAAAAAGTTAAAAATTCTATTACGACTCACGGAAGATATACCCAAAAAGAAACAGACGAATATTAATTAGAAAGAAATAGTATGTTAACATCTTATGTAAGTACAATCTACCCACGATTACTGTCCCATCAAATTTTAAACATCACCTAAGCCGAGGTATATAAGAAAAACTTAAAGCGATATTCACAGAACAAAACATCGGTATAGGGACTAACAAAACACTGCAGATACCACTCAATAAAGTAATTGAAACTACTGAAGAAATTAAAAAAATTAGCAACAACGACGTTTGGGAGTCCTTTTCCATTAAGACAAACAAACAAATACTGAATATATCAAAAGAACTGTTATCGGTAATAGACAAAATATGTAATTATGACTTGAAACTAATCTGGCTCCAATGCGTAACGAACAGTATGTTTAAATAAAATTTATATATTATTGTTGGAAATGCACTGCACTGACTGCGAAATATATAATTATATTCATATGGTTCCAGGAGTATTACTGTGGTTTCACATTACTTCAGTGGCCTCCACGTTCTCTTGATTTAAATCCAATTGAGGAAATGAGCTGCTCGAATATAATTTCCTTCACCACACCAGCCAATCTGCGTAAACTATGAGACGCTATAAACGCTTTGAGAACCTGGTTGCATTTTTACCACTACTAATCAGGGCAGCTGTGATATCTAAAGAGGGTAGTAAAGTAGTTTGTATGTCTCTAATAAGGTTAACACTCTGTGTATAATGTAATGAGAAATAGAAAAACTGGTATGAATACGTATTACGTATATAAACTCCAACATAAATATTACACAAACTTAAATATATCTGTACCTTAAATCTTTTCGGTATTAAGACTCAAGTATATAGGGACAAAATGTAGTAAGTCACCAATAAATACAAAACCTCAGAAAATTTAATGAGGACGTGAAACAAAGCTTTATAAGAGGGTTTAGTGTCACAATTTTGGAGAACAATGCTTTTTTTTTTTTTTTTCACACAATGAAGTAAGATCAGAAAATTCACACTTACTGTTCCATTCTGTAATGAAAAAACCGAATTGCTTCATGACTAGCATTTAAAAAATGGAACAATACAACAATTTTCTTTTGTTAATTCTACATAGTCAACCTACGAGCAACAGATAATCAGTCAACACTGGTTCTCTCTGAGGCTATTTCCTCCCACAAATAGACCTACATAACACACATATAACGCTAATCTATACAGGCAAAAAAAAAACAGCTTTTTATTTCACAATAATTAAACATCTTAAAAACAAACACACTCACGATCTCTGCCCCCATCTCTTTACGTAACAAATAAATTACAAACAGCTTTAACACTACTAGCTCTTGCCTTCATTTGTAAATAAAAACTTTCAGTTCTGAGACTCCACTGAGAAGCACTACGTTTTGCGTGAAAGGAAAAGGTTCGAACACCGATAAGGAGAGCTTTTACTTTTTCTATTTTCTTCTTTTTTATCAAACTGCGTATTACAAAATAACATCCTAGTTGAACACGTTTCTCTGCCTAGACATCAGAAATACGACTTCAGTAACATACAAGTCCACCACTCTAACTGGACTGCAGCACCAACACCTTAAGCTCACACGGTTAATTATAATGGATTTGTCTGCACCAAGGTTTATATTAA
The DNA here is from genome assembly GCA_022664845.1 of Lepisma saccharinum. Taxonomy (NCBI): domain Eukaryota; kingdom Metazoa; phylum Arthropoda; class Insecta; order Zygentoma; family Lepismatidae; genus Lepisma; species Lepisma saccharinum. Next base: position 22,363 of record JAGDQP010015285.1, read on the forward strand.
ATTTTCCTTCCATTCGGAAATATTTTTTTCTTTATTCTGACATTCAATTTGTTCTTAAATTAATAATAATTATTGTAAATAATAATAATAATAATAATAACTATGATCAATATGACCAAGATAATATATTCACATATATCTCTTTTCCCCGTAAAGAACTCAAACAAAAAACTGTTTGATTTACAGGAAGTATCAACAACTGGGTTCACGCAGGATGTTCGAAGTCTAGCTTCACTTTCCCCACAACATGCGAACAATTAAGCTGACTCTTGTGTTGAGGATGATGTCAAAAGTATTGCCACTTGCCTAGGATTGCATCTTTAATAGCATCTATATATTGAGCAGGAACCCAGTAAACCCAATATCTTGAAGCTTCGGTCGGTCCTAATTGGATACCCTATTTAAAAAATAAAGTAAGGATTAGTAAAAAATATAACCTCATTTTGTCATATTCATGAAACTTTTTATCATAAATGCATTTAACTCCGTTCTACTGTTCATTTCAGCATTATAGCCTCATTGTGTTTAAACCAATGTTGAACCCTTCTAAGCATTGTTAAAGTGTTTTCTGCAACATGTTTGTTCGGGAGTTGTATGTGTCGACAGTTAGGAAGTTATATTTTAAAATGTATTGGTAACTACACTTTCCAGCCATTAAAATCGATTAGCAACTTTCAGTTGGTAGGTCTTTCGTGGAAAAGATATCGCTACCAGCTGATCACGTTACGTGCGATGTTGTTACACGGCTTGCAAAAAACGTACCAACATAAAGGCAGGCGGACCTGCCACACATTCTTGCCTTGAGGAAAAACAGAACAAAATACGAAGAGACTAAAACGTAACCGCAGGAAGTTAAAATATTCAAATATAAGAAAAAAAAATCTAATGAACACGAACTGCGTCGCCGGCCTGTACCATAGTTGCCTAAAGGCCTTAAAATAAATTCAAATTCAAGAACTGTGTCAGTTCATCCTTTTCTCGCACAACTTGACGCATAGCAACGCATTTTGTAACTATTTTCTTATTTTATTTTGGATGGTTTGTCTGTATCTCTCCGCAACTGTCAGAGTTCCCAACCTATCTTTTAAAAATCAAATTGCTTCTATACCGTTGTACATATCCGCACAAAACTTGGAATAAACATTATTTGACACAACAGAAAATTACTGTGGGTATCCCCGCTCCCAAACACTCCAGTCGTCGGTGTTGCCACCTCCATTTTAAAATTCAATTTTTCAAATGGACCTTTCCTTGGTATCAGAAAGGTTACGTTGTATCTGTTTTCAGCATGTATATTTAGTTGTAAAATATTATGGAATACTTACCAAATATATTTGATCCCATACCAACGTGCGGGCATATCAACCAGTGTCTGATATAATAATTACTTATTTTTATAAATACTTTGAATACATTTGATTTTTTGTTTAACAAAGTTTAATTTTCAACAGTAGTGAAAGCTGAATTGATGTACAAAAATAAACTGAGGTATGTTGATCTAAAGTTGAAGAACATGAAAACGCTACGAAAAACATATTTATCTCTTTTTCAAAAATTAAACGGAAGCTTCTAAGCAAATAACATAATGAAGTAAACACTGTACTGAGTGGAACCATTTTCTTTCTTGAGTATACTTGGTTCGAAAATACATTAGTATTTAAGGCAGGGGTTCATAACGCTGAAATGGATAACAATTATCGTAGAACAATGCCCTTGTCTGAACTTATAGATACCTGCAGCATTTGATATCTAAGTTTTATTCTTTGGACCAAATCCCGGGATTCTGAACTTTGACTTTGATAAGTGTTAAGAAACTACAAGAGACTGATCCCAATCCTATATAAGTGATGTGTGCACCATGTGAAGAAGTTACATGACTTAGAAGTAAGTTTTTATAGGATTAATGAATGAAAATAGAAATGTATTCAAGGGCCTCGGATTGACTCACTTGAAGCAGTGTTTTACAGTTTCTACATTTAATTGAAATGAACAAGTGTTAGTATTTACACAGAAGGTACAGCAGAATAGCAGGAACAAATGCTGCTAGCCACGGGACAGGTACTTTAAGATTAGTGAAGTTATATAAACTTTGCTGTTAATGTGTGAATTTTTAGTAGCCGCCATTTGAATGGAAGGAGCTGGGGTTGCTCTTTACACACTATCTAATGCTAAGGGTAGAACTACGGAACAGGATGAGAATTTCAGAGATTAAGACAAAAACCTTTTTAAATATTAACCAGTTTTCAATATTGTGGTCAGGTGTATAGTGTCAAAATACATTTGCGTTTGGAAGGAATAAAGAGAATACCAGTATGAAAAATTTCAGAAAGGAACAAGAAACTGACGTTTTTATATCAATGGTAACATTTGAAGTGCAAAGTGGAAGGATTGATAAGTGTAGTAAGTGTGTTAGGAGGTTCTGTATTACGCTTTGCATTTGAAACTCACAAGAAATAAGTCAATTTAGTTAGTGGGTGAAGTGCTTCTGTAATTGAAGAGAACAATACAAAAGAAGAGAAGAGAAAAGAGGAATGTAAACTCCTACATGATCGCTACATGGGTGAACGGACGATGACGGAAAAGCGTTGTGCGAAAAGGCTATTAGACATAATTGCTCCAATTCTTACTAACGAGTGCTATGGACATATTGACATATTGATGTGCAAATTGACATGGAGGTGAATCAGGCTGACGAACAGGACACGAACATAGAATGGAGGTCGCTTTCAATATTTCAGGGTTACCAGGGATTTTCTATTTTCATTTTCTTTCAGGTTTTCCAAGTCTGTAGAGCACATTTTCCAGGCTGAATTTCTTGAGTTTCTAGCGTATATTTTAGCTTCTAAAATTAGGAAATTTTTGTTAGATAAAAGTTGTATAAAAAAAGAAAAAAATATACAGAAAGACTCACCACAACATCCACCCTCTGCCTTTCTGTGTATTTTTATATGACATTTATTTATTTATTTATTCGAAAACACATGAACCAAACTGTCACTAAGTTCACAAAAAAACGATCCATTAAGTAACAGGAAATTGTGTATAATATGGGACACATGCCAATTCTACCAGTAGACACATTGTGCTCATCTAGAAAGCGATTAAGGAAAATAACATGTAAACATAAACTACTTACCATGATGTGATATTCTTCATGTCCTTCAATAGGTTCACTAACAACGCTTTTAATCGTATTCATTGGAATTTTGTCTGTCCGTTCTTTAGTTCCTATCCAAAGCTGGTCTTGTTCCAATTTAAAAGTCAGTCTTACTTTTCCTCCGGATTTATTTAACATTCCAGACAGAGGGAACGGTGGTAACGCATCCTGCACGAGATAATGAATCTTTAATTAATTTAAACAGCCATAGAAGTAGTAAAAGAACAGGAAATACTAAACGCACACTGATTGTACCATGTAACTTAATGCTACTTTAAACTTCAATTGAACTAAAGGTATAACAACTACAGATTTGTAATAAACATTTAAAAGTGAAACAATTTAAGTTTTAACAAACACTATTCGTATTAAAGGTGAACAGCTAAACTTCTCGCCAGGTGATTCCGAATATAGAACTGGCATGCGACGCTTCTTTCATTCAAAGAAAGTATCACGCAGTCAACGCAACGACTCTCTATTGCCATTTTATCTGGCCTTTGAAGTCCATTACTCCTTACTTCAAATACTTCCTTAACCAGTATTAAGATGATGGGTTAATAAAATTAATAGCAGTCCTCAGTGAGCATCGAAACCGGACCAAAAACGGAAGTGTAATCAGACGGCTAAGCAGGAACTCAAAACATATCTGTGCTTACACTACTCTAGTAGACATTGGAAATTCTTAAAAGTATTTCCGTAATTGCTGGCCATTGACTGATTGTATTTGTTTATGGTGTATCAAGGTTAATTTCTCTAGATAATTACGATATACTGTTTGTTGTTCTCGAACGCCCTTTTAATTTCAGCCACATTCCGTTTCCTTTCCGAATATCCCTCCATATCAAAACTTATCGTGAACTGGACTAGTGTGCTTGAATGTTCAGTAATTATTAACACATGCAAGTTTGAATTTATATTTAAATACAGTACAATATAAAGCAAGTACTCTTACGAAAATGAATAATACAGTACTGTAAAATAAAAACTACGTAAATTACGGTTTCCGGTTTAACATAATTTTCGCTAAGCGAATCACCCTTGGTCACATCAAATTCGTTAAACGAAACTCTAGTGTATTTCCCAAACCAGACAAGTTTTTAAAATACTTTCCAATATTATTTGTTGTAATTTTTTTTTCTCTTTTGCGAGTCCTAGCCCATTAGGCCACAATGATTATCTGATTTATTCAGGTAACTATTCACCACTTCCCTTTAATACAGTTTGAGAGGAATATTCAAAGAATCGATTTACGTAACTTGATTATTGTAGTCATTAGAGAGAACGAAGAAGGGCGAAATGTTGGAACTTTTTCGTATACTTTTGAAGCACGCCTTTTTCTTTGGGGAAGGAAAAAAAAACAAACAATTTATCTGTCATTACAGTATTTTTCTCTTTTCTTTTTTATGTTTAGATTAGATAGCATACTGTAATTTTGGCATTAGCATCAACAGCTGCTAGCTTTCTACGGAGAATAACTGTTGGTAGATCTACCTAAATTTCAAAAGAAGAAATATGAGAGATACAAATAAGAAATTAGCGATATGTCAGCCATATTGAATGCTGGGCGGGAATTTTGTTAATATCATACTCCTGTCCCTGGAATGCCCAGTGGGTTTTCTTTGTCTTGAAATCAAGAGGTTCCAGATTCAATTCCCAGCGCCAATACATTGAACGCAGTGCTGCGGAACATTTTTTTAAAACTTTTGATATTCAGTTCTTATGACGTCTTCTCCATCTGATGGAAGGCAATAGCAAAACCAACTTTGGTTCACCTTCGCAGGTGTTAGTACGGCTCCGAAAGGACTTCTATCACTCCTCTCTCTACTATTGTTCTTTCGTTTATGCAGATCACAGGCGAGATCATTATGAACAGCGGAGAATCACAAGAAATTAAATGGGCAATGTGCTTATTTGCAGGAAGTTCTCCCATGAAATCAATTAAAGAGTATCGAAGTTCGTGTCTCTTTATCTTGCACGTCTTTCGTAACGTCGTACATAGGTACATTTAACAACTACGAACTTCACAAACAAATAGAAAAGCGACTACGTGCCACTTACATACACGGCGTCACCAGGCAAATACCGGGATGGTACCTTAAACTTGCGTCTTGGCCGACACCTTCCCGGATCCTGTCCCCTCCCCTTAGATGTCAAGTCCATAAATAAAATTTAAACAGTTATATACAGCATGTTTATGAACTACACCGACAAACTTCCGGAGGCGATTCTTTACATCAAAACAAGACAAAAAAGTTCCTCCAACAAATTTTCGACGTGTCTATAGTTTTGGAGCTACAGGCTGCCGAAAGCGTGGGAAAATGGTCTTAGTAGCTCCATAATTCTAGCATTATGTCAGAGGAACTTTCGTCGTCTTTTCATGTGAGGAATCACCTCCCGAAGTTGTCGGTGTAGTTCATAAATACCTATATATATATATATATGACCGCTGGTCTAGTGGTTAGCGTTGCTGACTACGGATTGAGGGGTTCCTGGTTCGATTCCCGGCCAATGATTTTTTTCAAGGCGTGTAGGTCTGGAACGGTGCTTACCCAGCATCGTGATTAATTGGGGAGCTGCTATGAATAAAAGATACTGGCGATCACAGTGAGAGCTTAGGATCTCCTCTTCCAACACGTCTGGTTAGAGTGGGAGCAGTAGACCAATCTCCTTCCTCCGGGGAGAGACCTCATCCAGTAGTGGATCGAATATGACTGTGATTTCTTATATTTTATTTTTGACTTTTCTACATTTTCTAGTTTGCTTCCAAGAGAATTAGAAACTGAACTGGAAAGGAAACGGCAGTAGAAAATTTCAGTTTATAGGACAATGTCAAATAGGGTGACCACGTACTAGGGTGGCATTAGCTTTTGTCTTTATTTATTCCTATTTGTATGTCCTCCTAAAACGGTAGGCTAAATACTTGAGATGTTACTGAAAATAAGAGGCTTTGATCGCTACGTGACTTTCCCTTTCCTGACCTTAGGCCATACATAACACTGGAGCTCAGAAATCCAAATGCTTAACACAATGGAAGATGTTCACGAACGTGTAGAGTAGAATCTCAATATCCCAGTATTCCGTTTCCTCGGCCTGAAAATACAGAATGGGATATTCACGAAATTCCGTAAGTTTGCCATTTTGATTAAGATATACAAACCATATACATTTCTATTTGTTTCCTCCATAAACTTTAAACTTTATTTTTATATGGGCCAGTTTAGTAACTTTGGACTTCGGCCCGTCACGATTTGCCTTTAGCTGTTAAGTGTTAAAATCCACACCCATGCCCCTGCCGGGACTCGAACCCGGGACCGTTGAGTCGATAGCCTACCGCCGCAGACCGCTCGACCACCCGGCCGGCTTGTTTCCTCCATTGTCTCCTGGCAGTGAAGCTAAACCGTTAGAATCCTTTTCATTTATTTATTTTCATTCATTCATATGGGAGGGAGAGAGAGAACACACGTATAATTATGTACACTCTGATTCATAGGAAATGATCAATGGATCTTCGATCATTTATTGATCAATAAAATATTCAAAATCGGCCATACTTTATGAATGTGAATATATATTAATATATGACATCGGTAATGTTTTATTGTGCATAATTGATCAATTAAGCTTCAACATAGGTATGTATGTATGTAAACGAAAAACGAATTATAAGGATCGCTACTATCAGCAGAACGGTTGGAACCTAACTTCCGAATATGGGGTGGGGTGGACTACTGCATACCTTAGAAAAAGTTTGTTTGTTACTTCTTGACTTCATTATCTTCTGGAAAAGAATTGAATTTATGTTAAAGCCTTTAGGCAACTTTGGCTTAGGCCGAATGGATGATGATGGAACGAATTGGTGGAATGAAGAAAGTGGGAGGAAACGGGAGCACCCCGAGAAAACCCACGCACACGGTGTTTGTCCACCACAAAGCCTACATGGCATGAGCAGGGCGCTCTACCAACTGAGCCACCGCGGCCCTTCTGGAATAGAAAATAAATTAAAGAATTAGGAGAACCCACACTCTAAATCTTTCCAATCTTTTAGCTTATTTTCATTATGCCTCTATTTTTCTGACCTTATCATTTCTTTTCTTAAATACTAGCTTTACACGCTACACAAAATAACGTTAAAGTATGGCACAATCTATAAATTTAAAGCCCTAAAAGTTTAAAAACATAAGCATCAGAGCATTTCATTCTTACCTTTGAATTTTTAATACCAGGCATTACGTCTTCTGGCATACCCTTATCTAAAACTTTCTTGTGCATTTTTTGTTTACAGAGAGGCTCCTTAGTCGCTGATGAACTCGCCTTATCTTCTTGGAGATCCTGGGAACACACACAGACAAGTCTTTATAATCTACTAAATTATCTGCGTAAATTGATGACAGGTATAAATAATAATGGAATCAACTACACAAACAGCTTACGTATTAATAATTTATACAAACACAATTACAGCAGACGACCATAAACATGAATATGTATGATCAGAGTTTGATTTGTAAAGGGGAAAGGTTGGGATTTTCCCCTCTCTGCAAAAGTCTTCCCAGGCTCTGTTTTCCAAAATAAACCCCCAAACCTGGGATAGCAACAGGCATATAATATGGTATTCTACGGTCTGAGGAACTCTTCCCCCTCTCTGGAAATTGAACAAATCGGACGCTGTGGTTGTAAACACAAATAAAATATTAGAAAGTAGTTCAGGGTGCTCACAAAATTTTCTGACATTTCGTGACTTTTCCTAACCAGTTTTTTTAAAAATTCCTGACTCTCAGACTATCCAATTTCATACTTTCGCAAAATATTTTTTTTCTTTTAGATGCAGCCTCCACCAGCCCCATAGCTGCCCAACTCTTACCTGAGTAGCAAATTTTATGATTTTATTACTTCTTTACAATTTAAAATACGATAAAATTACAGGAACAAAGTTATTACTTAAATATTTTGCAAAGGTACTGATTAAAATAACCCAAATTTACATTTTTCCATCATGAACATGTTATGTTAGGGCAAACCACAGAAAATAATAACTACAACATACTTATATGAATAAATTCTATGAATATTAGACCATTCCAATAATTAAACAATATGACCAGAACGAAAACAGAAGTTTTAACAATGTCTACAGATGTTAATTTTGCATCTTCCGCAAAAGTTTGATTTTCTGAGAAAGTTCGTCTTGCTCCATTTCAGATTTTTCTCTTAACTTCTTTTGCTCATCTTCCAGTTTCTTTATTTTATTCATGGCCTTCCTTTTTATGCAGAGTTATTCTCTTCTATTTCTCAGCATTACCCTGTTTCCAGACAATTTTTATAACGCCTCCGAGCAGATATGTGAGCATCTGTATTCTGTGTGATGATAATACTATGGAATCCTTTGCAATTGATAAAAGCATCATGCACTCTCCTCTGTGCTATTATTGTATGTTCCCATTGCTTTTCAATAAGAGCAGACTTGTTGTTTGAGAAACCACCCTCAACTGTAGCATTTTCGTGGGAAAATATCAAACTCAACTTTACCACTTTGCACAGTGATGGGTATTTTTGGTTGTTTGAAAGAAGGAAAGCATAGAAATCATCGAGCTTGCCAATTCCTTGCTTGCCTTAGAGATATGTTTCCAAGTTTAGTGAAAAGGATGTTCTGGCATCTTCACACAGTAGTGAGTACTCTCTTTTTGCATTTTCTGCGAGGTCCTCTGGTACAAACAGACTCATTCACATTCTATTTCATTCTTCACAAAGATATAATTACCTCTAATAAAAACAATACTAACCCTCAAACACACACAGTAAAAATAACAGAGAACATAGAAACCATATTTTTATAATTTAGAATCAATCGTTAGTCTTCCGAAACTAACGTGAGAAAATATATACAGTAAAATCTCGGATCAACCGTCACTTTCTGTTATCCGTCATCGTAAAAATGCGCATTTTTGATTAGAAATATATTACGTAATAACAGATTTTTTCATAAAAAGTGTTTTTTTTTTAAAAAAAAAAGAAGAAAGAAAAAAGTTTTCCCCGGCGGTGGTTTGGAAGTGCTATTTACAGTACAAAGAACGTCGGTCGAGAGTGGGGATCGGTTAATAGAGGTTCCACTATATATATATATAAAGGCATGTCCTCTCCCAACACGTCTGGTCAGCGTGGGAGCAGTAGATCACTTCCTCCCTCCCGGAGAGGCCTCATCCAGTAGTGGATTGAATATGGCTGTGAATTATATAAAGGCATGCATAAAATCCATACGTATTAAAGACTTACTTGAGGTGAAGGTGTTGACACAGACAAAATATCATCTAGCTTGGAACCAACTAACATCACCTTAGCACCTTTCGTTACTCCTAATTCACGTAGTGTGCGTTCATCTTTCGCTAAACCCTTGATCATCACCTTCTGCATTGACTGTGGCACACCTACGAAAGCAACAATAGTAATTCTATGTTAGTCTTTATATAACAACCTGTATCTACACAATGGTTAAAGAGCTATCTGCGTTAAACTTTGGGCAACTTTATGTTATATGAGCCATTTTAATAACTATGCACTTCGGCCCGTCACAATGATACAAATGCAAAGAGTTTAAAATCTACAAATATCCATGCCCCAGATGGGATTCGAAACCGCAACCTCATCAAGGACGACTCAGCATCTTAGCCCACACGGTTAGCGAGGTTGGCCAGTTACCTGCGTTGGTAGAATTTTATTCAATTCCAGAATTTCGCGTTTTGCCATTTTCATAAGTTATTTTGCATTTTGTTGCGTAAGACGAAAAGGGGCGATGGGACAAGTCCTGCAGATGGATGAAACTACAAACATGTAAATAAGTAAGCAGCGTTCGATTTGTTATGACTTATGAATTACGCAGGGTGGATCCTATAACTAGTGGTTCCTAGTAACTTTCAACTTACTACCTGTTTCGGTAGAAATACAAAGATATTATTCCTCACTGGGATGATATTCGGAATCAAAAACGGGAATGAAATCCTCACGCACCAGGGAAAATCCCCGGCAAATCGAACACTAAGTAAGTCCATTATATAGTTTCTCCATTTAGTTTGTGTGAAAGCAAATAGTTTTTCCGGGTGTCTAAAAAAACGATTTGTGACTTACGCGCTGCTAGCTATCAGATGCAGATATTTCTTTGTTCCCACTTCAGAACAAAATTGCGAACACAACACTGATGATTTTTTGCCATAATAACAGTTACTGATGTGCTTCTGTCTTTGATTTGTGTTTCTAATACAAACCATGCACACGTTGTTCACATCACCAACTGCTTGCAGAGTCTGGAAAGAACTTCTATCCTGGCGTTAGAGTGTGTTGCTCATGTGACTGTTTACGTGCCCTGAGTATGTTCTACACGAAGGAGATTCAAGATTTGTGTAAATCTCCCTTTCCGGTATTTTGTTGAGACTTACTTTGAATAATGTAGAATGCCTCGAACACAGAACTCTCCAAATTCCTGGTGGCATTATGTATTACCCTAGAATATGCAAGGTGATGTCGTTCCGACTAACTGTTTGAAAAAGCCTGGATACCGGATTCTCGGAGTTGGAGCACCATTTATCCACCACATGCAATGCGTGTTAAATTTTCTTTCATGTATATGCCAGCTATTTAGCGTTAAACGTTAAGTACCATATTCACGTTGAGGGCCATTTCGCATTTGCCTGTTATAAATATATCAGTTTCTCCCTGCAGGTAAGTATTCGAAATTCAGAACGTACTTTGGATTGTTGTTTAATGCGAAAAACGCAAGGACTCAGTTACGAAATAGTGTCAGGCACTATCTACATGTTTTTGAAATGTAATTACAAAATATTCCAGGTAAGGATTCAGACCACATGGTCGATTCTATGAAATTTGCTGAACGTCGGAAGAAATATCCTACATAGTTCTCAGAAACAAAAACTTAAAACATGAAAACACAGACACGCCACGAGAATCAAAATGGAAGATTTCTTAAAGCTACTGGCTGCTCAATATATCTAACACGAGAATTTTCTACCGAGAGGCAGTAGTTCAGTTGGTAGAACGTTGGCTTAGGAGCAGGGAGGTTCTGGGAGCGATCCCAGCGGTCGCCCACCCTGATTGAGTTTTTTCCCCAGGGTTTTCCCTGAGTCATACCAGGCAAATGCCGGAATGGTACCTACTGACCTACCAACATCCTCTCCTCCACCCTACCCCGCCTGAACTTGAACCTAAAGTCCATCAATAAATTTATAAAAAAAATCAAAACAAGAATTTTCTTGGCAACTGTCACCATAGATAATCAAATAACATTTTAAACACAAACCAAAGCACTAATTGCAGAAGCACACATCAACATTAACCGAAGCAGTCATTTAAATTTCCTTGACTCTGGTGCATTAAAAGTAGAAATACTATAAAATTTGGGCGTATGTCTAGAATCGATTTACCTAAACTCAGTACAAAATTTATTTAGGTTCTATATATTGTAGCTTCAAAGAAATGTTAACACAAAATGTCGTGTATTGAAAATCTGCTTCAATTAGCAGATATCATTATAACGCCACGAGAAACATGCAGTATATAAAGCACTGCACAAATGTTACGCATAGACTAATTGATATCTTATATATATATATATATATATAAAACAATGCATAAAATATATGCATATGCCGGAACTAGGCTAACTGATATCTTATTGTGAATATACAATTCTCAATTTAATTAGAACAGGCTGACATGGCTTTTATACTAAACTTAGTTGATTGAATCACACAGCAAGCGTTACAGTTCGAATGTTCTAACAACATCTTCCTCAGACGATACACTAGTCAGTTTATTAAGTGTTTCGTCTCAGAAAGATGTAAGTACATTAAAACTGTAACGCTTGCAGTGTGATTTAACAATAACGCGTAGTTTAATAGCCTGGTCAGTCCATTTTAATTAAATCAAGTATGGATACAAGGCATCAATATAATTATGCCCACAAAATTATCATTAACACACTTATATATACCATCTTTATATGCTATTCATAATTCTCACGCTTTTATCGAACTTCAGGACTTGTCCAGGTATATTTAACGTCTTCCCATACTTATGCCAAAAACATACCAACATACAGTTAGAAGTAGTTAACCCAATTAGTGATTATAAGAAGAAAACAACTCAGACAAAAAGAACTTTTTAAGTGGCCACTCTCCTCACAACCACCCCGATTCGCCTACAGTTCTTTTTGTACAGTTTCAAAAAAAAAAAAAAAAAAAAAAAAATATATATATCCACATTTACACAATTAATTCGACATTGCTAATACAAAAGGAATCATTGCACCTGTATCAAAAGAACACATGTACTTATAAGAAGAAAAAAGCAAGACTAAGAACATAAATTAAAACAGACTACATTTTTGTGAATAAAAGCAGCCAGAATCTTACTGATGACCGTTGTCAGAGAGTACTGTAGAGCATAATTTTATTAGCATTTACAACATATTTACTTTCTTTTGCAATCTAGCAAGTTTCTCATAGAAATGTAGCGATACTTCCTTTTGTTCCTCAGCACCTTTTCTGGCAATGTTGACTTTTCAATAAGTTTGAAATACAATTTATTCTGTTAATTCACCCTCTTTCTAAAATAATGCTTGCGTCAGTCACGTTTGATCATCATTAAAAAAAAAAAAAGTCGCATAGTTTTTTTTCGCTAATTTGTGTCTTTCCTTTACTTCTTTGGTAAACTTTATTTTTATATGGGCCAGTCAAGTAACTTTGAACTTCGGCCCGTCACGATTCGCCCTTTTAGCCATTAAAATCAACACCCATGTCCTTGCCGGGACCCTCGCGTCGCCGGCCCACCGCTTTAGACCGCACGGCTACCCGGTCCTTTACTTCTTAAAGGAAAGATATTTTATAGTTCAAGACATCTCAATTAAAATAAATTCTACGACCAATACAAAAAACTCAGAACTGTTTCACGATCTGTGGGAACTTTGAAATGCATTTCTTATATTGACTGAAATCTTCTTAAATCACATCTCGGTTTTAATTCTGGATGATACAAATAAAGAATACACAAATTCTCCGATCAGTTGTTATATAACTTCCAACATAATATTTCGCTCGATCTACCAGGCTTACACTATGACAAACTGTGTTAAAACACAAACACGTACTAGTCCATGAAACAAAATTAACCAAAACCCATCAAACATTAATCTAATTTGACAAAGTAATTATTATATTTTGAGAATACTGATCACTGCACAAAACAGGTTCAGTAAACTAAACAACTTTTCATTTTTACTCCATCTAAATATTTATGGACAAAAATAGTAGTAATGAAATAGAGAGAGCTGTTACCACGCACACAATTCTTATCAATCCTTGGCCCGGCTACTCAAGTTCCAAAAAGTATAAATAACTCGCTAAAATTATTTAAATGTTGCAGTAATAAAATTCATATATATAAACTAAACTTCATAATAACTACAAGCAATACATTAAAGTACGTTTTAGTTTCTTATGGCCTTTAAATATCTCACGCTTGGGGCATTAAATTGCGTTTGTCGTCTTGTATTAAAATCTGTTACTGTAGGAATATAAGATATACAGTATTATTGCCATTCCGCCTTTCGTTTGTGTTAGTGTCCATATATAAGATGGCAAAAAAGGTACTTACATGTTAGAATACCAAGACAGGTGCACAGGAACTTCACAAACACAAAAGAAAAGCGGTTACATTTTGCAAAAGCGTTTTCACAAGGTAGGAGAGAAAATAGGTTGTTACGTGTTTTGAGAGATGGAATTTCCTACTGTCCCAGGTTCTTCAGGTCCAGTAACGTTATCAATAATAATAATAATAAAACAGTGGGTAGAGGAGAGAGTGGAAAAATCCGAGCGTTCTAACTGAACGAAATTTCAGAAAACATATCATGTTTCATAACGAATTTTTTTAATGTGCGAAGCTTTTTTTTTTTTTTTTTTTTTTTTCAGTTTCTCTTAACAATTCTTTTGACAGCCCGTGGTAATGGGTCCTTTTGTACCTTTGAATCCGCAACCGTAAATAATAATAAAATATATATGAAGCGTTGCAGCTGTGATGTCAAATCATAAGAAATCCCATTACATCCATTATAACTTCTCAGGGTCGCTCTTGCAGGTTCGAAGCTCAATGTCTTTTGATAACCTATACCTAATAAGTGCCCCAAAGCTACACCGTAGTGGTGACACAAAGCGAAGTTTGTAGAGAAATTTATCCACAATTGCTGCGGCGCTTTTCAACAGCCTGGGCAATATAGACAATTCCTCCACTACGTCTAGCTATAAAAGAAGAAGAAGAAATGCCACAACAAAATAAGTTTATTATTAGAGGATTAAAACATAATACATTTGCGTCTTGATTACCTCTGTATTACCTCTGCATCTTGTACCTGACAAGTGCTACTTACATACATAGTACATGCAATTAATTGGTAGACTTGAACTTTTCTCTCTCTGCTTACATTTAAATTCAATATCGAATAAATTAGCAATTGCCTTTTAACTCTTTTAAAACCAGTGCCATTTATTCCATATTGCACTTTACAGTTAAATAAAATATAAAAAAGTTACTCGCTTCGCTTCTTCAATGGCAAAAGTACAGCCATCTAGCGAGCACCTCGGGAAACTCTTAATATATCGTTGGCAGTATAACTAGGTCATTACACCGTAAGATAATTTTAACGCATTATAAGACTGTTCCAAAATGTCTTAAGTCTTCCGATTTCACTATCACAACGCTACAAGAAACTATAATATACCGTACCTTTTACTTTACTTAACTAATACGCACGATTTTCATTAACAAGCTGCACACTTTCATGTTTCCACAAACATTTTATCTCTAATACACATTAAACTGAGAACTGAATTACACACGGAAGAACAGCGTATAACAGGCATCACGTAAAAAAATGTTAAATACTACATGCTTTTCTTTCAGCTTCAGCTTCAGCCTCTTCTTTTCTTGTTAGTTCTTCCAACAGTTAACTTGTTCGTTTCTTCGTCACCCTAGTTTTATCATTTTCCTGTTCCTTCTTTGATTTTGTTCAAGCTTTTTATATCTTCCTTGGTCATGCATGTCTCACCATCAGAACTATTTATCCCTTCCCACACCCGTTTTTTGAGCCAAAACTGATTCTCAAGATTGATTTTCAATTAGGTATTCTTTGTTAACCTCACATCAGTATTTCCACATAAAAGTACGAGGGAGATTCAATAAATATCCTTAAAAAGTTTTTGAAAATTTAGTTTTACACATTACGTTAAGTACTGCTGTTACAGAAGGTATGAAAGGCCTAATAATTACGATTTCTTTTTTCTTTTTGCAGGCCCATGCTCCCATACATAGTCACATGACAGATGTTTAAAGATGGCGACCCCATTAGAGGTTGGGACCGAAGAAGGGCAGAGTTCAGTCATGTGTTTCCTGTCCAGTAAAAGTGTGAAACCCATCAACATCTATAGGTGGCACATTATGGCAGTACCTGTATATCAGTACAGAAGATATTTGAATGGACACGTAAGTTCGCACGAGGCAATCAAAACCGCTGATTAGCTTATTCGTTAAAACAGACGCATCACTGTGGAACAACAGTGAGCAGTGGAACGTATTCTGATCTCTTGGGAACACATTTAAAACCTGCCACCACAACAAAACGACGTGAACTGCTTAAAAATGGTGTGTTGCTGCAGCATGACAACGTCCACCGCCATACGTCGAGGAGGACAACTGAAGCCATTAGAGATATTAAATTTGAGTGTTTGCCATATCCACCATATCTGCCTGACTTTGCACCATCAGATTACCACAGTTTCGACCGTCTGGAGGAATCGAAGACTTCTTTGCTGGAATACAAGCATTTTCCAAAAGATGGCGCATCTGCATTGAGAGAATACGTAGAAAAACGATATTCTGTTTTCCAGCACTTCCAACAAGAAATAGTGTCAAGAAAATTAAGGTTATTTATTGAACCACCTCGCACTAGATTTATAGGTAGTGGCCGATGGTTACACTTTCTAAGGCCAATAAGTTCAGACAATATGGCAACAGCGAACCAAAATTTGATATAGATTTTAAACAAACACTCCTTATCTTGTGTTTGTCATATGTATTAGATCGGTGTTGCCAAGTTGTGCAACTTTCGGATTTTGAGAATATTAACATCGACGATTTTCTATGAATCTGAGTGTATGGTTTTTAAAAACAGTGACGTTTTTCTGATTCACATGATGTAATAACACTCTACCCAAAATGCATGAATGCGAATTTTCCTTAAGTATCCTTTGAATTTTTGCAATAAGAGTTAGGTCCGAACGAAGAGATTTAAAATTAGCCTTGAACTTGATCAGCGTATGTCCTATGTCCCAGACATGTAAAATTCTTGAATTTCTACATATTAATCACAAAAAGAAAACTTCTGGTGAATTGAAATTGTAATGTCTTTTTCAAACAATTTGGCCCAAAATGTGCAAACATTCGGGCCGTACTGTTTGCACCTAAGAGATCGGTATTAAAATCTGTATCCAAAGGGAACAAATTGGTAAATATCAATAAAAATAATTATTTCAAAATTTCGAAACTGTCGCGTATAATAACAATAATAATAATAATAAAGGCTTAAAAACTACAGAAACTTTGCTACATTTTGACGTATTACGAAATTTACTAACAACACTTCTATAATATTTTCACCAACTTGTGGGATCAAATACCGCTCTTACAGACATCTATCCTTTTTCAAGAAACATTTCTGAACCAATAAAATATAGTCAAGTCTATCTACTGAAACGTTTTGGGTGATCAGTGGAATATTGTACACATATCTTAAAATCTGAACAATATTCCACTCGGTAGGATTTATTGTAGTTTTAAAACCACTATTCACACTGTGTAGATAGTAGGTACCAGTTTCTAAAATAACTGGTCCAGAATTTGAGCCTCGACGCAGTTTTTCAGTTCTGTTTACATTTATTCGGACTATCCATAGAAACTTACAGAAGACGTCTCACAACAAACGGTTAAGCACGTTTCTTTGAAATCAGACAATAAATCTCCTAGTGTACGAGCCGAAGATGACGCGTGCACGACGCGTAATCGCAAGGCACGTGCTCCGTTTTATTACTCCACAATCTAATTTTACACTAAATTTACTCAGGCTGGTTTACTTTATTCAAAAATTCATTCAATGGAACCCTTATTCATGGTGTCTACTAATTTTGTGACTTGAAATTCCCTGAGTTTCCAGGTTTTCCACGAAATTTTTTGTCAAATTCCCTGAGTTCTTAGTACAATGGAATGTGTATATAACACGCAATGGCATTTTTTTTTACATCCCACCAGCACTTAGTCCAAGCATCTTGTACATTATTGGTACTTCAAGAGTGAAAAAAAAAGAGAGAGAGAGAATTTCTTTAAAACAGAGGATTTTAACACATTGAAAAAAATTCGGTTATCAATGGAAATCGAACCCAAGACTTCCGCCTTACCGAGTCACAAATCTTAACTGTGAACAGGTCCTCCTCATGAATTTCCTTGAGTTTCCCTCATAAACTATACATTTCCCTGAGTTTTTCAGATTTATAAAATTCCCTGAGTATTCCCCGTAATGTTTACTTTTGGTTTTCCAGGGTAGTAGACACCCTGCTTACTATCAGTCGTAAAGTACTAAACCAAAAACTAGATTACACGTCAATTTCGCCCTCCCAAACGGTAATCTTTTTAGTTATGTTACTGTCAAGAAACAAAGTGGAAAAAGGTTTGGTAGTTTTCCAGGAACAGAAAGTGACGATGCAAGCACCCACATTATTCCTGCCTAGCGTCCTTTTTTTTCTTTCTGTAAGAACAGTTTTTATTTCACGGTTTGTGACCTCACTAATTGATCCTGAAATTAATCATTTAGATATCAAGCTCTAATTCCTTAAAATCTCCTATGAAAGATTAAATCCTCTGGCATTCTCAGCTGATCTGAAGTTCCCTCACTTTTCAAGGTCTTCTCTGACCGTAGCAAACATGCACGCAATATGGTAGACGGTTACCATCTTCGATTAACGCCTATCAGATACAGTACAACAGAATTTTACATTAGTTAACCTACTTACAAATATTAGAAGCTGAGATATATTTGAAATGGTTTATTTGCACGGTTACTTACCCGTTCTACTCTTATATTTTACTCCTGTTCAATATTAGCTAGATGAGGAGAGAAAATCCTTCTGAAGCGTAACGGAAACTAAATGAATAAAAAACTTAATTTGAAGGCATTAGCGTGCATTAGTAACCTACAATCAGGAAGGGAAGGGAGAATCTTTTTTCAATCCTCCAGGACCTTAAAGTAGAAACATACAGTATTACACGTGGAAGTTCTTCTTGAAAGCGAATGATGTATTCAACGTTCCTTGAAACACAGCCAAGGCCTTGTAAAACTGTTAATTGCTTCATTCCCAACTATACATGTATACTCCCTAATTTATTTGTAGCAAACTGAACACTTGCCACACGTTTTCTGGCTAAATGGGAATCTTACCTGAAGCTTCAAATATCAATGCGTTAAATGAATCAATGCTTTCTTGATTTAATCAAGTAGGACGACACATGAAACTCGCTGCTCAAATAAGGATGAGCTGACAACGACAATATCGTTTTTCAATTCTACCATATTAAAAAGAATAGAATACATCGTAAGGTTATTTACATGACAAAAACAAATAAACAGAATATCATGGTAAAACAACGAAGGCCTTAATACACTAACAACAAAATTATGCAACCATTGTAACAGCACTTGAAGAGAAATCACCTGTGATATCTTGCAAATGCAGTTTCAGCTGTCCAATTGTATCGTCTAACGGAAAATTTACATCATATTTTTTTTTATTGTATATTACTTTGAAGTCCACACATTCTTTCGGTTCGGACACTGACGGTACTTCGATTTGTTTACTTGTGTGATTTTGCGCTGGCTGTTCCGACGACACATTGGGCTCTGCTGGAGTAGTTGTTTTCTCCACCAGCTTGTTTTCTAGAGACGAATCCGTTTCTAATTTATTCTCAATTTTTGTTTCACTCGTATCACAGTTGTTATCTGTTTGATCTCCCATCTCCATTCCTACAACACAAAAGGAAGTCATAAGCAGAAGAAATATGTACCAATATAATTGTATATATACAGGTGGAAATCTCAATAGAATATATATACAATGATGTGCAATAGTCACTTATCAGTGGTCGATACAGAAAATCCACAGAAGAGGTTAAACTTAACTATTTTATATATTTATGTATTAATTTTTAATTTATTAAGGTGTTAAATTACACTGAATTACAACAAAAGGATAGCAATTAGTCATTAATTCGGGCTCTAATACAAAATAAATAGATAAATAATGTGAACTTGAACTAAATAAAATTTTCATGTCCGCTTCAGGGACCTCCTTAAATTAATAGTAAAACAAACTCCAGTGCAACAACAAAATATAACTATTTTAAAATCAATTTGAGCTGCAATAATTGTTATTAGCATTAACAGAACCAGGTCCTGCCGAGCAAATCGACATGGTTCACAACAGACATCACGGAACACAGCTGTATCTAAAACAAAACTCACTTTGTAATTCTGCCCTCTACAATGTCGATACTTCAATACGAGTTTTTCGATCCCTAACCTAGGAGCTTCCTCAGGCGCAAAAAGATTTTTTTTTAAGGTGTATGTTAGTCTTACATTTTTCGTGTTTATATACATGCAAATATGTGTAGTGAAAGAAAGGAAGGAATATTGTGTTAATATTAAATTAGTGTGTGTCACTAGCACTTTACCTATAAACACAGGCATTTTGTACTGAACTATTTTTAAACGATAGTATGAACAATGTGGTATTAGAATATTACTAAATGTGTTGGTGAACATTTATTTAGAGACGTGCATGGACGTCAGAAATACGTACAATACTGTGAATAATGAAATACGTGATTTATTGAACTTATTTTGTGTTTAATTATAAGCCTAAAATTAGTGGTCTTAAAGTGAAATAATAGTAGTTCATGAAACGTTAATGATAAAGTATCCTTAAATTTTATAAGGGTCGGAGTCGCAGTCGAAGCTTCTGTGTACCGACTCCGCAGTGATGGCGTGGGGTCCTTGGTTCGATCCTGGCTTGTGCCATGTGGAGTTTGTGGTGAACAAACACCATGTGCGGGGCCGCGGTATATCAATTAGTAGAGCGCTCAACTCTGGTGCTAGGGGTCGTCTGATCGATCCCTGCTCATGCCATGTGGGTTTTGTGGTGGACAAACACGGTGTTTGTGGATTTTCTCGGTCTTTTCCCGTTTCCTCCCACTTTCTTCACTCCGCCAGTTCATCCCATTATCATCCATCCGGCTTGAGCCAACGTTGCCTAAAGGTCTTAATGTTAAATTCAAATTCAAACACCGTGTGCATGGGTTTTCTCGAGGTTCTCCCGTTTCCCTCCCACTTTCTTCATTCCACCAGTTCTCCCACCATCATCCATTCGGCCTGAGTCAAAGCTGCCTTTATACAGACTTTCAAATAAATTAAAAAAAAAAAAAAAAAAAAAAAA
>JAGDQP010015286.1:2388-15311 GCA_022664845.1 Lepisma saccharinum
CTACATTTTTCTTGTAAACCTAATAGTTTTTGCACAACAGCCGTGTGAACTTCAGCATATTTATAATGTATTGAAGTTTTTCACTTTTAGTCACTTTTAGTCATATTTTGATTAGTTTTATTAACTATTTTAGTCATATTTTCATTAGTTTTATTAACTAGTGTTACTATATTATCTATATTACATTATTACAATTATAATATTATCTTGTTCTTTGGTTAATGTGAAGCCCGGAGCCCGATCCTTCCTTACGCACTAGCTATTAAATATCCATAAATTGTAGGGTCTCTCTTTTGGGTAGTTTCACCCTCCTCTCTTTCCTCTCTTATTTTTGCCTCCTATTTTCTCTCTTTTCATTTCCATCTTGTGAGTTTTTAGACAATAATTATCTAGTTTTATTTCCACTCTGTATGTATCAGTCCTCCGGCTGTACCGGGTTCCGAAAAGCAGGTTTATTTCCCATTTTCAAGTGAATGTGGTACTCTCTCAGTTTTAACAGTTTTAAGAACCCTAAACCGTTTGAAATGTTTCTATCTATTATTGTTAATAATGTATCGGTTATTTTTTTATTAATAGAGCTCATTCAGTTCTCTGTCTCCGGTTCTATTGTTTCCCAATATAATTTTCCGTTGAGAGGGGCCCAAAAACTGCGTAGGTTTTGGAAGGTTCTGGGTTCGTTCTGTCTTGGTTATTATTATTATTTAGTTTCTATTTATGTATGGTCGTTTTCGCATTGGCATTTTTTTTATTCTTATGACTTATTAATAGTAGTTATAATTATTTTTGTACTGTTGGTAAAAGCGTTTAGTTCTTTCTGTTTCGGTAATTTGATTTCGGTCAATCGTTCCGTATTGTTGTGATTGCCCTCCTTTGTGTAAGGCAGTCTTGGTGGTCATGACGTTTGTTTTATTATTATTATTATTATCATCATTAATAATAATAATCTGTCATGTCACCAGTGGTGACAATGTTGGTGCTATTCTTTTAGAAGGGTCTATATACCCAATTTAACCTGTTTAAGGTTGACTTCTCCGGGGGAGGGGTCTATCTTCTGGTTTGTTATTATTTGACCCATTTCTTGGGGCCTGTAATCTTAATTTTTGTGGTTAGTATAGAGCTATGTTGCATGTGTTCCTGACCGTTTTTCTCGGCACCAACCCAGCATTCTGTCAGTGTTAGATTTTTGTTTCTTTGTTTTGTTTGTAGGTTCAGTCCTGCGTAGGCTCTGTTATATATTGGAATAATTCCATTCAGTGCTTTCCTATTTTATGTTTGTGGTTCATTTTGTTTTATTGGTGGAGGGGGGGGTTAGTTCTAATTCTTTGGGTCTACGTTTTCCTGGGTTCTCACCTATGAGAAGGTTGCCTTATTATGGAGTCTCCTGTAAGCTATCATTCGTGTTTTCTGTGGCATTCTCGTCCACCACTCCTCTTTACTATATTCACTTTTGATATTGTTCCAAAACTTTTGGACCAGTTTTTCATTTTGTTTTCATAGTTAGGATGGTAAGTGAGAGGAAAAAGTATTATATTTCCTCTTTGTTTATTTCGTGTTTCTTTTCTAGTAGTCTGTCCGAGAAGTTTCGTTGGTGTAGATTTGTCCATATTTCTGTTATAGCCTCTATTTTGGAAGTTCCTTCCCAATTCTATCAGTCTCATTTTCAGTTTCTGTTTGTTGTCTACAATTCTAATCAATCTCAATCCTTGACTTTTGACCAGTGAATTTATTAATGAAGTTGGGTGAACTGAGCTGGCTACCAAGAACTTGTGTAGCGTTGTTGGTTTGTAGTAGACGTCTGTTTTCAATCGTCCACTTGCTCTTTTCTTAATTGTCACGCCCAGAAAACTAGAGTACAAGTCCACTCAGACGCAGGGAGGGAAGGGAAAACGCGTGCGCGCACACACACATACAAAGATTTGGGGAACAATGAAGTGCAGTTGGGGTAATATCAACAGTTTCGACCTCGTTCAACTCTGTACAAAGCGACTGTGCTAACTTACAAATATGCTAAAGTTCACACGGCTGCTGTGCGAAAACCATTAGGTTTACAAGAAAAATGTAGATGAGATAATTTGTAGAAACTTTTCTCCTCTTTCGATTATAAAATAGACACTTTTGCCGTAGGATGCACTGGAATCGAGATATTTCGAAAAAACAACAACTGTTTTTAGCCACCATTTTGGCAATATGGCAGCTCGAGCGGCAAAGGTACGGGGGTTCAAATTTAGTATGTTATCAAGGACACTAAAATACACAATTCATGAAAAAATAAAAACTTCCTCACTTTTTCGGAGGCAAAACTACCTGACGCCTGGACTATAATAAGAGTGTAATGTTTTTAAACCTCGGTAAATTTGAAATTTGAATTTTATATTAAGGCTTGTAGGTAACTTTCACTCAGGCCATAAACCTCGGTAAGGAAAAGTATTCACAAACTGATTGGAAAGGAGAAAAGATACTCAAGAATTTCTGCGATACCTTTCTAACTTTTAGTAGCTATTTGGGTTACTGATAATAAATAAAACTTCTGGTTTTATTTTAGACGTGTTATAACTATATTTTAAAATAATGTAAGTAGTCAAATTGTAGATTAAGGAAACTAAAATGTCTGATTTCATTTAATTGGAACAAAATATTATTCAAATAGTGTATTTGTGAACTTCAGAGCAACTTGAGACTTATGAGCATTTTGTTAATAATTTTGTATACTATCCATTGGTTAAAGCAAGGAAAAGTAACTACCCTCGCCTTAATTCCAGGTATTATCGCGGTATTTAGGCATAGGGAGACTAGGGAAAACCTGAAGTTAGGCAGACATCTGACCTCGAATTTCGATCAAATAATTTTTTCAAATAATTTTTCGATTAGAAAGCGAGCACGATTCCACGAAACCACATTGGGAAGTGCCATGGTATGTTGACTACATTTATCATTGTCATTTCATATTTGTTTCTACACATTTTGCTTCGTTTCAGTTTCAATTATGCGTTTTTTTAGAGGTAATGGAGAAAAGAGTTCAGATATCAGATATTAGTATTTATTTCGCTTTCATTATTTAGCCATCGCTGTCTTGCTTGTTTTCGTTCCTCATGAAGTTTAAGGCATTCTTCATCAAATCAAGGCTTGTTTTTTGATGTTTCTTTTCACCAACATGTTTCTTAGCTGCGCCTTTTACTGTATTACGAATCACCTCCCACATCTTACTTACATTAATTTCACTATTAATTTCATCTTCATTACTACTCGAGTCGGCTAAGATTTCGAACGTAACGTTTCAACCTACAATATTAAATATATATTGTCAAGAATTTGTCTTGAGTTCAAGACAAGTACGTTCGAAACCCAACAGAGATAATATGTAAACCTCACTTGAATATCATGTTGTTTGAAGGTTTAGGGTAAATTCTTTTCCGCCAACTTTTAATGGACACACAAAACGTATTTATATCATCAACGCCTGGACAAGACACATACTCAGGAGGAAACATGCAACTTAACTTATTTTTAAAAATAATCCATATAATTAGGCAGAATATGGAATTATCTTTTTCAGACACCAAAACGATAGTCACTTCTTGTCAGGCAAACAGCTTTAATATTTGAACTATAAATTTAACGTCATGCGAAAGAAACACAAGAAAAGAATTATTTTTAGGCTTTTTCTTTATTGCCTTTTTAAAATGAAGACATTTAATAAATGTGCTAATGATCCCTGTCATAACGTTATTTCGTTATGTTTTTAAGAAGTAGTGGCAAAGTTGCGTTTAATGTTTATTAAGCTGTTACTCAGTTTGTATTCAATATGTGTCTTCTGCTAACACAATGACATACACCTACAAAATACTTCTGAAAGTGGTGCGAAAATGAAGACTATTAGCACCGTTCTTTCGAGCAAAGCTTACTCTCGTACATCTCGCATGTCCTAAATAGTTGTTTACATTGTCTCAGAAGTTTTTCTTTATTTTATGTGTAACATCACAAGCGAATGTGCTCTATATTGTATCACAAGGAACTAAATCCCAGGATTAATATTTCAAACAAAACATTATTCATCGTACATCAAGGCAAGTATTGAAATTAGATATTCTATTCTGTTCATATTTTACATATAAACACACAATTGTTCTTAAGTTAGAATATATAAATTATAACTTTGGTGATTAAATCTTCCTTCATTGTGAATAAAGAGCTGTTCGTGGAAACAATGCTGTTTGGGCTAGTGGAAACAAAGGCTGTGATTTAAGAGAAATTTCCATAACTTGGGAATCATCCCTTACATTTTACAACTAATTACTTCTGTAATGTTTTATTATTATTATTAGAAAACGAAAGGAAAAACTATGAGCATACTAGGATGCTAAAGAACTACAATAAGTTAAGTAATTAAGTATATTTTTAATTTGTGTTATATTGATTACCTCATATTAAGACAGTACTGAGTATTTTTTTTATTCCTTGCTTTGAATTAGATTTTACATCCTTTTTTTTTTTTTTTTTTTTTTACATATTTTCATATATCCTCGTTACTCTAGTTGGCTGGTCTGTGTTTTATGTTCTGTAGTTGACTGGTCTGTATTTTATGTATTGCTAACCGTGCTATATTAGCTTATCAAGCTGTTAATATCACGTAAATAAATACATATATACACACATACGTATATTATTGAAAACTTGCTTGTTGTTTTTAAAGTCCTCATTTCATTCTTGATAGTTACCTACAATTATTATTGTAGGTAACTATAATAATTTTTTTGATAGTTACAAGTCACGAATTTTTTGATAGTTACAAGTCAATAATTTAAAATTCGTATTTCTAAAAGAAGGGGACTACTGATCCTTGGGCATTTTACGAACTTTTCTTTTCAAAAAACTAGGAAATAGTTAATAAATTATTCAATTTATTTAAAATTGTTTCATAAATCATTTGTCCAGTCGACCAGCCATTTCTATTGGACAGAATTTCATTTTGCTTTTTATGTTCGTATTTATGCCTAGATATGTCATCAAGTATTTGAATTCCTCTTCCCTCACCAACTTTGAATAGAAGATAATCGCAATTTCTTCCCTTAAGGACGCAATATATATAACCTTTGTCCAATTGCGCAGTCATTTCTACTGTTTTCAGTTCGTGTTTATGCTTAGATATGCCATCAAGAATTCTGGTCGTAGAAGTATTCCGGGTCGCCCAGTTCTCAGTCTTGCCAACCATTTTACTTTTTTTTTCAAATTGCGTTTTCACGCAGTTTGACAATATGCTCACAAACCCAGCATTCGATATTAAAAAACAATACTGTAGACGTATCGTAGCCCAAGCATCCCAGTTGTCAGTGTTACCAACCTATTTTAAAATTCAACTTATACAAGAAGATACACGAACCCATTTATTTACAACCAATGTTACATACATGCGCATTAGATACTGGGACAAGTCACTGAAATACTTCGGGGGCCGTAGTTGTTAGTGCTGCGAACTAATTTAATATTTAAATTGCTTCCATATTGTATTACGTAACTTCTCATCTAGGTACTGGGACAGATCAGAGACGTAACCTGGACGCCGCAATTGTTAGTGTTACCAACCAATTGAAGAGAATAATATTTCAAATTCTTTTCATGTCGTTGTATTTATCAGCACCAAACTTGGTACAAACATTACTCTATATAATAGAAAAAGATAGCGGGTGTCCATGTCCACAAACACTTAAACTGTCAGTATTGTCAACCTATTTTATTTATTTATTTTCAAATTGGTCTTATACATTTGGTTGTATCCGAACCAAAGTTTTCATGAACGTTTTTCGACACAACAGAAATATACTGTACAAATCATCACCTCTAACGGTCCCAGCTGTCAGTGGAGCAAACTTATTTTAAATAGCGCGAGCTGAAACCACGAATTACAGGTTTAAATGCTATTAACTTAAACTTTCTACGAATTAAAACTTATGTAAATTAATTTTGGTAATCTTCAACCAAAATAAAATTTCCAATGATAGGAGCGAAAGTATAGATCACGAATTCGAATTTTGTCTGTCTGGTATGCCAAGAAATTTGATATGCTTATATCTAGTTCTTGTTACTTTGCTCATCAGTATTGTACTATCACTTTGAATTGTGACATGAGAAATTGCTCTCAATTAATATGACATAGAAATTACATGCAAAATGTGGTAAATTTCATAATTTACTGTGTGAAAAAGGGACGACTGTGGTGTCCATAATATTGTTACGCGTATAATGGCGTTTTGTTGATGTAGGGACAACAATACCTATATAGCTGTTGCTACAAAAAGTATTGTTTCGTGTATTGCGGTAGAAACACGATTCACTTGGTACATTTAACTAATGCTGTAGTGAGTTGTTGTTGCATTCTTATATTGTTAAGATCACCATAATAATATGGCTAAAACTACAATGCTAAAAATACAGACGAGAATCAAACGTAGGTTGTTCGATAACTTACTTACTGAAGGACGTTGTTAGTTTAAATTATACTGGAGAACACAATTCTATTGCATAAATGCGACTGTTTGGTGCCTACTATAAAACATGGCGCTAGCTCCGTCTTAATTTAGAACCTCATTTGCTGTTATTCCTTAGGCCTACTTGTTCTTCCGAATCGCGTTACTGTGGCAAAATATGAAGAAACTCTGTGGGACTAATTGCATCCAATGGTGCAAACTTGTTTTTCTAACAGTGATGCTGTTTTCCAAGACGATAATGAACCTCTCACTAAATTTGCAATGTCCTACGCAGTCACCGGACTTCAATATTATTGATCCACTTCACGGTACCCTGGAGTCTCGTGAGGAGTCGTTTTCAACTATTATAATCACTGACGAAACTTCAGGATGCTCTGGAAGAAGAATGGCTTAAAATACTACTCAATTCATTTCATGATATGCATACGTCCATTCCATGCCGTACACTGAGAAAAAAATTGCCTAGTATAGTTAACATTACCGACATGTAAAGTTGATTTTGTTCAAACTCAGGACTTAAAGTCCGGAATTTTGGAGTCTAGACCACAAGAATTGTAATTTTGCAGGAAAATAAATGTTAAAATGACATACTGAATTTGGTCTTGTTCGAAAAGCCCACAGTACCTTATAATGTCTACGGCAATGGGAAACCTCCCAGTAAGTAATGTTTAGAAAACATTCTATACTGGACTTGATATATATGACGTCATCGAAGACATAAATATGTCTTAAAAGAATGGAAACATTACAGGCTTGCAATCCAGTATGTACTTTATGACAAATGTAATTCAACTTGCACTAGAAAAGTCCAGAAAATGCGTTTCTGAAATTACAATCCGTAGAAAACAAAATCACGTTAAAATGTCTTGTGTAAGGGATAAAATCATGCTAGTAAAGACAGTTTCCTCCCTGATATCCCTAGTGCAGATTGTATTCTAGTCAACCTTTTTGTAAATAATGTTACTTGTATATTTGTGTGTGTTGTTTATATTGTACACACCTGCGTCTCCTATTTCAGTATACTAAGATTATTTTGATTTTATGTATAGTGTATTACCACCAGAAAGCAGCATGCTCCTAATTAACGATTATACCATAATATTTCTGAATTGAGAAGAATTGATTTTTATTTTCTTAACTCAACAACAACCTGTCGTTTTTTTTAATGAATTTTTACAATTTAAAATCTTTCAACAACGTTAAAAACTAATATGGTAAAACATTAGATTTTGTGCTTTCTAACTTTCACAGTATTCTTCTAACGCATGAACATGACTCGATCGTTCCTGCGGATGTTCATCATCCTGCATTATTAGCTAAATTTATGTACACCATGCGGATCAAAAATATAGCAAAATCACATACAATTGATTACAACTTTTTGAAAGCCAATTACAAACAACTGTATCCTGACATTGCATCAGCTAATTGGGAAAGTGTATCGGATAGCTTAACTGTCGATGATGCTGTTGACTCTTTCTATAATACATTATATGCCGTTTTCGATAAATGTATACCACGAAAAAGACCTAAACTAAAGTACCCTATCTGTTTTTCAAATTACCTAATTAAACTAATCAAGAAAAAGATATACCACCGTAGAAAATGGAAACAAGAAATCGGAGATGTTAGTTATCACTAAAATAAATTTAAAGAATTACGTTCTTCCTAAAAGAGAAATATCTACAGCCTATAGAACTTATTTGCGTAATTATGAGACTAAAATTTTAACTGACCCCAAAAGCTTTTGGACATTCATAAAAAATAAAAGGGAAGTCAGAATGCAATGTACTAAATTACGAGGGACAGCAATTAAGTGAAGAAACAGCTATTGCGAATGCATTCATGAAACATTTTCAAGTAGCCCACAATATGTCAAAATATAACCATGATACTTTAACTGGACATAATAGTTATGAAATTTTAGATTAATTATTTCTAGAACACATTAAACTGAAGGACGTAGAAAAAGCTATTAAAAACTGAAACCTTGGACATCTTTCGGGGCTGACAAAGTCCCATCCTATATTATCAAATCCCATCCTACATTCTGAAATACTTAAAGATCCACTGGAAGCGATTTGCAATAAATCGTTAGCAACCAGTGAATTCCCTGCGAAATGGAAACTTGCCGATATCTGTTCCATTCCTAAAAGTGGTGGCACGAGTAATGATATTAAAAATTATAGCCCAATTGTCTGCGCCAGCCAAAGTATTTGAAATTATTATACATGAACGTATATCCATATCAAACAATAAGAAAACTAGGTGACATCATTTTATTAAAATAATCGGTGGTTGGCAACACTTAAATGTTGTGTGAGTTGGCAACTCTATTTTGTTGTTGAATTACTATACTATTCCTAGTTGTTTTATTAAATTATTTTAAGACGGAAACACTGTCAAGTGTGAGATGGTAACACAGCTTGTTCAGCAATGTCAGCTGTTGAAGGTATATCTCTTTGGCCGAGGATGTGAGATATTCTTTCATAGACTCTTTTCCCCAAATGTATCCTACTCTTCCTATTTCAAGCAACAAACATACGGTCACAAGCTGAGGGAGAAAGGCATGGACTACCAGTGCGAAGTGGTAGTCTAGTCAGTGTGTGTGTATCGAGGGACGCCATATCAGTTGGCATATACGGGAAGAGGTTCTTCCATCAACCGACAACAACACCAGTCAGTAACCGTAAACTTACGAAATATTATTTCGTAATAGTGCCAAAGATTCTAGCAATGAAGACATAAAAGTAAGTATAATTTCTTGTTACCACCTCTAATTGTCTCTATCTGTCTTAATATTGTATACAAAACACCATACACAGTGGGTATACCTAGTTTAATTCATTATTATGACTAATAAAAGTCTTTTAGTGAATATTTCACCTAGATGGTCTCAGAAAAGATAGATTTATCAATCCGTGTCGTATAATCAGACTCTACGTTGTAATTAAGGGGTGAAAAACACTTGAATCGATGCAACAAAGTCCTATTGACCTCAATTTCTCAGTTCTCAGTTTTCTCCTTATATTGTGAGTAAATTTGGTTTCAGACAGTCTTTTCTGGCTACAATCACTTCTTCCTAGCTTTCGTTTCATTCAAAGTATTTCAAATACTTCTTGTCTCCTTATCCAAGTAGTCTTTTCTGCCGAGACTTGCATACAAAATTGTTATATACTTCCGAATTTACAATTCAAAGACCTGAATTTGTTGAAAATCATGTTCAAGCTACTTCAAATGTCAGTTTTCAGTCTATATATTGTCCTCCATGTCTTTCAAAACAGTTGAATTTACGTAAACCCATCCTTTTCTCCTTCAAATATGATTTCAAGCTACTTTAAATGACAGTTTTCTTCTTAAATATTAAGTAGATGTAATTCCTAGGAGTTCCCCTTCTATTAGTAAAGCGCAAAATATAGAGAACTTTGATTTACCGCCCTTGATTTCCCATTTAATATGTAATTGTGAAAGTACATTTATCTCAAATAATGTCTACATTCTATTCTTAATAGTTCCTTTTCAATAAAATCTAAGCAATGAGTCCCTTAGTACCATAATTTTTGTGAAAATACAAGTTCTTTGTTTAATATTTGTGTTGAGATACCTATTTCAATGTCCGATATTAACAAAATTGCATTGCACATGGCCAAATTCGAGTAATCATGCACCTTTGTACCTTCATTTTCATATTGAAATACTTCTTTTGTATTAACTAATCTCCAATATGGCATTATTCTTGTATTTTCGAGGGTTTCAAAAGGATTTTAAAGACTAGTTTTATGGTTAAAATCATATTTTAGAGTCTCTTTCATAATGGCTATCGGTAAATAAGCCGAGTTTCACATCAATTAGGACCTTTTCGTGTTTTATTAAAGTTCTTTCTACTTCAAATGTCACTTTTCTCGTTATATATTGACTCTATGTAGCTACAAGAGTCCCTTCATGATAACAAACATAAAAAATACACAGCATTTTCATCTGAGAAGCTTCCTTTAGATACAGTGAAATCACATTTTGTCACTTTTTACACTATAGACTCTCTCGTTTCCTGTTAGAATGATCCTTTCCGAGGGTAAATAGTTATAAAATAAAATGCAAAGATTCATTTCTGCTTGAATTTCATGCTAATTGCGGCCTCTAAACTGACACTTTGATGTTTAATTCGTTCTTTTCCTATTTCAAGGAAGTCTTTTCTGCTAAAAACGTAACATGAATACTTCTTATACACATGTAAAGCACCAACTAGCCTTCAAAACAGTCGCTAGTAGGGTAAATTCTACTTCAACATGCATGCCGTAAGGCATCTCACACATGTTTTCCACTGCCTAAAGCAACAAACACCTAATATTAAGCTAACTTCGGATTTCAAATATGGTTCAAGTGCATCTCGTATGCTATTCAAAGCAATAATCACCCAGTATTAAGGTAAATTCACTTAAAAACAGCGTCGCAAAAACCTCTCATATAGTTTCTGCATGCTATCCGAGCCAATATATACCCGATATTTCAAGTTAAAATAGCCATGTACACATAAAGTACACTTTTAATACAGTAATTAGCCTACATTTTTGCTCGCTTACCAAATAGTATCTCGATCGTGTACTCAAATGAGAATTAGAAGGCATTTTTATTATGTCATAACCGACTTTTAAATTATACATTGCTGACACCTCCGAAGCATCATATTAGGATAACTTTTGCTTACAAACGACTTAAAACACATAGCATACACTGCTTTGTGCACAAAAAGCATGCCTTTGGATTGTTAAGTGTCCAAACAATAGTAATATTGCAGTAATTTTGCTTGTTGCTGTTCAGATTGCATTGTTCTATGCATATTTCAACATATTATGAGATAAAATATAATTTGAAGAGCTATCTGTTATACATATATTTATATATCTAGAAATAGCAAAATAAGTATAGGTAGATAAAACAATATATTTACTCTAGGTAAGAAAACTTCGTTGTTTTTCTCCTATATCAATATTCAGCATAGCGTTCGCATGCAAATCAAAAACATTATTACCCAGTGAAGAAAATGCACCCCAACCTCGACGATCCAATCTTTGCCGCCATCGGCCCGGTGTCGGGGGTGTGACAGTCGTGAAACAGTCGCATTTAAAGGCGGTACATCGGTGGGCCGACGCCAAATGGGCTCGTTAGCCAAAAAAATTGTTGTCAAAGGGCCTAAAGAACGAAGCTAGGTGTGATCTAACAAGCTTAAACTGATCCTTACAGTGTTCCAATCACACCAGTACATTTTGTGAAAATGGTTGGCAAAAGGTTGGGACAGTTTTTTCTGCCTCCCTTGTCCCGACTATGGGGTTGGGATTTGGTCGGGACTGAGGAAAATGCCGACCATGTCCTAACAAACGGGAATATGACGGCAAGAATAGTCGAGAAGAAGGCACCAACTATCTGAGACTGTGACTGTCGGGAAATGGCCGGGGTTTGGGCGGGAAATGATCGGGCCGACGACGGCCAAAATGAGCGTTTCTCTGGAAGGTTTTTGCTGCCTTTGGGGTTGTCGGCCCAGAGGAGGGCCAACCCAGTTTTCTCCATTAGGTACCCTCTGTTTCTCAAATCTCTCTTCCAAAAACACAAAGTTTTCATTATCTTCTCCGAAGACCACTGCGGAAAATTAAAGATGTAGCTGGGCTGTGTCACAACAGATACCGCAATCTGTTACGTAGAAACAATTAAACTGTCTGTCCAGACACAATTTCCCCCACATTCGTCGCGGGCAAACACTTCCTGTCTCTCACGATTGTAGAAGTTCCCTCGTCTTAAGGGGTTAATAGATTAGTTTTTTAATAACATAGCAGGGCAGAGGTGAAATTTTAATGCGGGAAAGTGTCACTTTCATCAAAATAATGACACCATGTTGCAAGAGCAAGGGTCAATTACTGGGACTTTTCTGGCTTCAACTACTGCACTTATGATTAATTAGAGGAAATAAAAATTAGAGGGAAGGGGAAGAAAAAACATTTTTTTTTTTTTGCTTTAATCTTCAAAAGGACGAAGTGGGGGAAACTTTTCTCCGTATCTGCTACCTGCTTGCCTCATTTACCTTGTCTCCAAACAGCTTATTGAAAGCTTGTGGTTTTGTGGTTTTCGAGGCAGCACTGGGGAGGCAACCGGGTTCGAATCTCACTGTCTGTCATCCTGACCGACGATTTTGACATATCTAACGTATATTTTGTTTCAATTGTTATCGTATTCAACGCTACTAACCGCTTTTGGAAAGACGATTTTCAATTAAAGAGCTGAATTGTAAAACATCCCAAGTGTAAAACACGGGACTATTTTTTTAGGAGGAGCAAAAACATTCCAAGGACTTGGGATGTTACTCTATTCAGCTGAAATTGTTTTGCGTTATAAAAAGGTTTTGAGTTGGAGTTAGAATGTAATATTACGCAAGTGGATAGCCTTTGGAAC
>JAGDQP010015286.1:20311-43110 GCA_022664845.1 Lepisma saccharinum
ATATATATCAGGCACACACACACACACACACACATACATACACAAACATACACACTTATCCCGTGTCTTCCAATTTCTCTTCTTTTGAGTTAGATTTGTTGTAAACAACATTGCACGAAGCTTCTTCTATCTTTCGCTTTTCATTTAGTCGTTTATTCTAATGATATAACTTTTATTTTTTTAAAAATGAAAAGAAACAGGGCAAGTTTGGGCATATAATATTTTTTATTGAAGAAAATACATTTGAATATAACTTCAAATAAGTCTGACAACGGAACGGAACAACATAACTTTTTTATAATAACATATCGTATTTTACAGATTTCAATTCAAAAAAGTCAATAACAATTATTATTTTACTAATAATTAATTTATATTTGATAAATTATTATTTCGTAAATTGGTTTTATATTCTACGTACCTTCAGACGTTGATTCCATTTTATTTGATTATGATCTGCTTCAATCTAAAGGTTTCATACAACTTTCAACACGTGCTTCGTTTACAGACTCAAACAAATGTAGCTGTGCGACTACTATTCTGGGACAGGTAAAAGCAAATAAACACTTTCATAAGTAATGTCTGACCATTACAGATGTACTGTAGCCAACCCAACATGAAAAAACTATTTTTTAATTTTGGCCATTTCTTTTTTGGAATCTCCTGCACTGTGCGCTGTGGAGGTAAAACAGAACCTCAAAAAATTAAACATGGTCATTGCTTATCTTCTCGCGTTCTGTAGAACACGAACGGCTGACTCTCAGAACACGGCAGCAAAAAATCGGGCCACATTTGCATAAATACAGTCATTTGCTTCCATTGTTTTACAGAACGCGCTGTTTGTGTTGTGCTCTAAAGTAGCCAGAAACATATCTGCATAAAAAACCTCTTAGACCGCGCGGCTACCTGGTGGGTGTAAATATGCTGACGCTGCTGCTTCTGTAGTGAAGTCAACTCGGGAACGGGGTGTATATCCAGTTTGGACATAAACCCATGTTTTCAGTGTCAACTCATTTTCCAGTTTGGAGAAAAATAATATCTTGAAGATGACGGTAAATAATTGAGTGATTCCAATGGAATATTGTTGTCAATCCTGTAACTGTTCTGACGTGGTTTCTCCTCAGTTGCTGTTCGCAGAATGTCGTTGTCTAACTCGACGGGCCTTCCCTGTCATGACATATCAATGAGACTTGTGTTTCCAGACAGAAATTTTGTAGACAATCTTTGACATTTGTAAACATCAAGGGTCTCTTGATGACTTGATTGACGTTTTCTGACGCTAGATCACAGAATGATCCAGAAATTTTCAGATAAAAATTGTGACGAAACAAACTCAAAATTTAGATGCTAGAGATCCAAAATTTAGAATAAACTGTTCCTACTTTCTTCAATTCTTCATTATCATTAAATTTATAATAATTTTGTAACATATAGTAGGCTATATTCAGTGGATGATGGTTTTATAGAGAACAGCTGGTTTGTCAAACATTACGTTACTACATCAGAAATATAGTCAAATGTGAGAAAGTGTTCGGAAAATTTCTAATAAAAATAATCCTGGGATTCATTTTGTAATTATGTATGTTTTTCTTGATAGTACAATAGCAGTAAAATTATTCGAAGAAAATAGACACATCCTAAACCCACGATTTTACTTTCTATCACTTGCTTCTCTAACAATCTCCTTAATCTGACTTCATCCCCCCCCCAAAAAAAAAAGAACGATTCAGACAGAAGATAATATGAAGCCTTATTTTCTTGTTTATACTTATGGAATAGGTTAAAGAATTTTCGTTGATCGAAATTTATTGCTCCGTGTATGAAAAATAGGTGTGTATGTTTATTGTAGGTTATTTGAAAATTTCCAACCAAGAGCAACTCATCTGGGCCACAAATGTGTGTTCGTTAGTCAATCCTGTTATGATGAGAAAGCATGTTTTCACTTACAGTTAACTCTTCTTCGTATCGCCCGAGGCCTACAAGTTCCCTTTCTTTGTTGCCGCATTATTATACGAGGATATAATTTAGTGTAAAACCTGTTTATTTTT
Organism: Lepisma saccharinum; assembly: GCA_022664845.1. Taxonomy (NCBI): domain Eukaryota; kingdom Metazoa; phylum Arthropoda; class Insecta; order Zygentoma; family Lepismatidae; genus Lepisma; species Lepisma saccharinum. Next base: position 22,360 of record JAGDQP010015286.1, read on the forward strand.
ATATAGCTTTACATACAGTAAGGCACTTTCCCCTTCCATCATTATTAACTGTTATAAACATTTAATAGCTCGAAGTAAATACTACTTGGCAAGGGCTCTACTTTTAAAAATAAGTTAAAACGTAAACTTCGAGTTGGAAGCTGATTTTTTTTTTTTTTTTTTTTAAATCAGGAAATGCTTTCTAACAAACAAGGAAGAACGCAACATTGTTTCGGGAAAAACAGTTGAAGGTCTAAAGAAAACTCGTCTCAGTGTTCACGTTCGTTAAAACATATCTAGGCCAATGGAAGATCACCAAAAAGAAATTCCCCCACATTTGCACGGCGCGGCGACTGAATGCAGATCATTTGTTAAATTACAGTTAAATTCTTTGTAGCAACTTATGTCAAAATATTTATCATTCTCTCTTTAATCGCTTTCTTTACCGTTCAACGCAATTTCCTTTACACGATAACAAATATTAAATTTAATAAAGAAAAAAAAAACTAGTTGGAGAATGACTTGCACCCTGCAGTACTTACTGAAAGGAAAAGCCCTCTTGTATTATAGGGATGATTTCAAGTCAACTTACGGGATAAGTCTCATTTACAAGTGACATTAAGGCTGAGACATGTAGGAAGTGGATAGGGATGTAGGAAGGAAGTTCTTGTGTTCGAAGCCCACAACATGCACTACGACTATTTACTGTTGGAAAATTAATATCGTATATCATGATGAGAGCAACGGATAAAACGAAGCTAAATATGTATACCAAAACACAGCATTCATGCTTTGTTTTCACCAACTAAACCAGTTTCTTATAGCCATATGGAGACAGTCAGTGGTGAAATTGTTATATCTACGGCCTTAAGGAGGGGATAGCCGACGCTGGACCACTATTGGGCCGACAACCCATGGGTGGGAAAAAGATAATTCCCTGACGGTGGGCCGTCCTAGCTGCGCCGACGCCGGCAAAAGACTGGTGTCCGACTGTGACTTTCGGGAAATGTTCGGGGTTTGGGCTGGAAATGGTCGGGCCGACACCGGCCAAAATGAGCGTTTTCCTGGAAGGTTTTTGCTGCCTTTGGGGTTGTCGGCCGGACGGTTGGGAACCGAGTGAGGCCCGACCTTGACCGGCGTCGGCCCAGCTGATGGCCGACCCGGTTTTCTCCATTAGGAGCCGTTCAGGCCTTAGTTGTAGGTACTATCCCGGCATTTGTCTGGTGTAACTGAGGAAAACCCCTAAACAAATCTAAGTCATTGTGGTTGTTTATTGGTATAGAACAAAAGACTTTTCTAATTTGAAGCTAATACCAACTACTCTACCAACTAGGGCTGCCACCCGTCCCGATTTTGTCGGGATTACCCCCTCTTTTCAAAAACTGACCCGCCACATCTTTGGCGGGACACCTAAATGTCCATATTCTATTATATTTTATTAATTGTTCCTGACAGTTATAGAAAAATAGAGAAGGATGTGGAGAACTGGTCCACTCTGTGGATTACTGACTTTAGGTTAGGAAAGTTAGGTGAGTTTTCGTTAGAAATAGTAAAACAACGTTACTGATTGTATCTCATCGACTCACTTGTTCATGACAAAACAACACTTCTTATTGCTATAGGATAGGGTGGACCTTGCCAGTAAGGTTGATTTGCGAGGACCTTAGTGTCCCCTAGAGACTTTAGTCGCACCATCCCTCTTTCAGAGTTTTTGTATCAGAAGTGTCCCGACTTTTCACGTAATTATGTTGGCAACCCTACTACCAACTAAGCTACGGCCTCTCGCTAACTTCGGATTGATGTATTAATACTTAGCTCATATACACCTAAATGAACACATCACTTTCAATTGTTAAACTACTATCACAGTTTGGACATTAATTATTCCTATTATTGAAAGATATTTATACAACAATGATTCACACGATACCGTACACAAATATAAAATCTAACGTTTGGAGACAATGTCTCTTACTATTTCATTTATGAAATACTGATAAACTATTTCGAAATAAAAACAATGCCTTCATAAATCAAGCTTATTTTCCGAGAAGGTTCAAAGAAATATTAACAACTAATTTTAGTTTATGCTTGTGAATAAACATCGAATAAGGGTATATGTCGAATGTAAATTTAAGATGAAAATAGGGTTTTTACTGAATCAGAAAACCTAAATAAAATCAAGTGCGATTAATTTGTTATAGGGTTAAGTTTACAATATTTTTTAAACTACACTTAATTAGAATTCCTTGCATTCAGACTAGACCTCTCACATGAAATGCGTAACATGAATACAGAAAATAAAATTTAATTAACAAATTACTGACTGATCTATACTAAGATTGATTTGAAATTTTAAAGCATTATTTAGTACTTTGAGAATGATGTAGATTGTGGTTTGAAGAAGCAGTAAGTTCTAAAACTCCGAAGACAAAATAAAAATCAAACTTAATTTGTAATTTCAACTATGTATACTAAGATAAATTTAAATCAAAACATTGCAACTTACCTTCAATGTCGTTCTCGTCTTGATCTTCAGTTTCAAATGTCACATGTAACAAATCCGTTTTATTCTGTCCTCGTGATATGTTGATGTCAAGTCCAGGATATATATTAAAAGTTACTGGATCATCCCCTAAAACACGAGAGATCGCGAAGGACATTAGAGATTCTAAAAATCCAGCTTGTTTTTCTTCTTCTTCTTGTTCAATGTCATTGTCATTTTTAACGTTTCTCGGCAATTCACTAGATCTTCTGTCAAAACCATTTTTATTAAAGTCTTTATCACCACTAATTTCTGATTTTTGTTGAAATATTATGCCCGGATTTTCACTTATTACGGTAGATGCCATTGACCTACTGGTACAAGGTTCTTTTGCACTCGATACACACATTGTTGTTCTTAGTCGTTCGCTGCCTCTCAATTTCTCGTGATCTGGTTGTTTGGATGAAGTGTCAACATCACTTAAGCCTCTCTTTTGATAATGACGACTGTAAGCACAATGCAAACATATGAGTAGCACTACAACAACACAACTAGAACTCGAAATATACATGTTTGTTTGTTGAAGGGAAGATCCGGAATGTAAAGGAAGCTGCGATTCGACCGTGAAGAAGTCAAGGACCAAGGTTGAAGAAAACTAACGGCACTGAGTATCACATGCGGTAGCAGGTTAACGCACGCGCTGATACCTTAACGTCCGGCTGCTGGACGGCGAGATTGCTTTGGAGAATGAAGTGAGTCTTATGGTAGAACAGGTTTTTAAAAGTCCACTTTCTGGAACAGTGAACACGCAGCAAACGCCCTCTCTAACTCTCAGGTTCTCCTTTTCTTCCGACTCTTCCGTTCAAAGGAAGACTGTGCGAAGATGTATAGCATACGTAACAACAACAACGTTACTTGAATCAGATGTATGGAAGATATCACAAAGTGAAAAGCGCCGCTACCGGTGCTAAAAAGAAATATTCCGAAATGAGTGACAAAAATCACGACAGAGCGCTAAAAAGACGTGAGCTCTAAAACTAATTCACTTCATTGTCTGTCGTATTAATTTGTATAGCAAACCTCAATTTCTGTATCACTAATTAAAATTCAATGTGAGACCAGTGAATCGTTTTGCGCCTCTCAATTGCAAAGCATATCATGCTTATAGAAAGAGACACAGGAAGGAAGTCGTGTAAGAATGTGCTAACTTCTGAAACCGGTTTTTCTTTTGATCCTTCAGTTCTTAAGTTCTTGTTTTGTAGGTGACTGGGTCAGTGTGCGGGGAGAAGGTTTATGTTTTCTCTTCAATGTTTTCTTCTTTTTAAATCAGAACATTTTTTTTACTACGAAATTTATATTAGTTTTTACTCTGTTTATCTAACTTATACTTTCTTTTGAAAACACTCAGACATACATAAGTTTTCTTTTCCATATATCAATGAAAAGTCTTCTCTTAAAATTCATGTTTCTCATTAAGAAGAATGCTTCGTAATGAATATTTTTATTACCAGAAAGTTATGTTACTATATATTTTCATGACAGCATATTTATGCAAAAACACATATTACAGATAATGAAGTAATTATATTGCAATTAACTAAATGTTGAAGGAGAGTAATAAGTACATTTACGAGGTGAAAGGTACATACAGCCTCAGCAAAACTGTTTAAGATATTTGAGAGATTTATCTTCTTAAAATGTTTATATTCTTAAGGCATTTTTACATGCATGTTAAATTCATGTTATAATTCGATTTCTTTTTCTACTTTTTTCTTAAAATTAAGACTAATGTAAAAGTCAACTTTCTTGTTCCATCGTCAAGTTTCAGATTCTAATTTGTTTGGAAATCAGGAACGGAAAAGTTTTGAATATTGTTTGGAGCTTTTAAGTTTGAAGAAAGTTAAAAATATATTTTAATTTAAATATGCGAATGAATGACTCAAAAGCATGGACATGCAAGTTATATTGATATAAAAATAGTGACCGACTCGCTAGTCTAGTGGTTACCACCGTTGACTGCTGATCGTGGGGTCACAGGTTCGATTACTGACTCTGCCATGGGATATTTTTCAAAGCGAGAGGGTTTGGAACGGTGCCCACCCAGCATTGTGATCCAGTTGGGGAGATGCTGTGAACAAAAGACAGTGTCGATCACAGTTGAGAGCTTCGGCTCTTCTCTGCCAACACTTTTGGTCAGTGTGGGAGCAGCAGACCAACTCCTCCGTTCGGGGAGAGGCCTCATCCAGTAGTGGATTGTATATGGCTGTGAATTATATATATGAGCTCCTGCGTAGCCTAGTCGGTAGCGCGCTCGACTTCAGTGTGAGAGGTTCGATTCCCGGTGCGGGCTAAAAATAATTCGGTGTTGACCCAGCAGCGTGAGGACAATTTTGGATCTGCTGTGAATAAAAGACAGTGGCGATCACAGTGAGAGATTCCGCTCTCCTCTCCCAACCCGTCTGGTCAGCATGGGAAAACTAGAGCAACTCTTCCCTTCGGGGAGAGGCTTAATCCACTAGTGGATTGAATGTGATTTTTTAAATTTATATATATAAAATTAAAAAATCACACACACACACAGACATATATATATCCATAGTATTATTATATATATATAGTATTATGTAAATATAAACCCATAAATTTATAAAAAGACAAATTAACCAACAGCAAATTAAACACTTCAAAAAGTGTATTCCCAGCTCTTCACCTAATAACGTTAGACGAAAAAAAACTTTCAATAAAAAATGTTCTTTGATAACTGCTCTATGCAACTAATCAAATGAAATAATTGTAATATTGACAGTAGTTTGATACAATAATAGCCTATGTAGGTATGAGAAAAGTTAAAACTTTAAAGAATAAAATTTGCTGTCTGTAAAAACTGTACTTTAAACAAACTGTTCTCACTAACATGAAGGAATCTAGAAAATGACATTTAGATGTACCCAACAATTTAAAGAGACACTGTATAAAAGCTTGTAACATTCCATAAAGGATATATTCGACTTATGAAAAATCGCTTTTTAAACTAACATCAGAAGACATCGGTTTCTGGTTATTCCAATCACATCAACGCATTATTGAATCAGTACACAACAAGCTGCAACTATATTATAAAAATATTCATTCTTTATGATTGTTGCAAAATAGTCCGGAATTTGAATTAGATTAGAGAGACAGAATAACACGTAACTCCAAACTCTTTCGCGTCTGTTCCTAGCCACACAATGAAATGCAGCGGGTTTCCGTGTCCACCACTAGTAGTAGTGGCGACACTTGACCGCACTTTCTTGAAAATGGCACATTTTCCCCGTACCTGGCTGATAGCAAGAAGTCAATTTTGCAGGGCTGTACGATACGTTGTGTCGCCGTATTTTGTTTACAATGTATAAAAGACTACGGCACATTTTTTCATCCCTTTCATGAAAGACTACGACCCCTTTTTTTCGCAACCCCTATTTATAAAAGACTACGAAGTTCTTTTTGCAACCCTTACGCCCTCCAACACTATGAAAGGCTACGACCCCTTTTTTCATTATTCATTTCGTGAAAGGCTACGGCACCATTTTTTCATCCCCTATTTAACATGGCAGAAATTACCTAACCCACACATTTTATAAAACGCTACCCCTTTTTTCATCCCCTCTTTAACATAGCAGAGATTACTTAACCCACACATTTTATAAAAGGCTACGACCCCTATTTAACATAGCAGAGATTACATTCCAACACGGCCCCTAGCAGGTAATTACATACATAGCAAAGGCTACGGTCCATCCCCTATTTATAAAAGACTACGGCACCTTTTCCAACCCCTATTTAACATAGCAGAGATTACAAATGCTAGGAACCAGCCCTTATTTAACATAGCAGAGATTTCATAAAAGACTACGAAGCCTTAATTAACATAGCAGATATTACAACAGAAATTTGAAGTAAGTTTCTTTACCACACCCTATAACCTAGTTAAAGGTCAAATATATCTTGTGAACGGGTAGACATATTGAAATTCTGTTTTCACCAGCATAATCTATCTTAATCCAAAGCTTGAAGATGATCCAATATAATTTTGGCAACTTGGCCCGATATATCGGAAACGGCTCAAAATATCGCAAAAATAAATCGAAAAATCTCCCCTTACGAACCCCTTGATTCATCTAAATCCAAAGTTTGGTGTTGATCCTATAAAGTTTTGGCAATTTGCCCCGATATCTCGGAAACGGCTTACAATATCGCAAAAATAAATCGAAAAATTTCCCCTTACAAAGTCCTTGTCGTTTTTCATCATAATCTATCTAAATAAAATGTTTGGTGATGATCCGATAAAATTTTGGCAGTTTGGACCTATTAAGTCCTGATTTCGTGAGAGGCTGTATTGCGAAAATAACCTTGACGTCATTTGGAAAACCCGCACATGACCTTGACCTACTTTCACTCTTCATTCCTGCATTCTGATTGGTTGGCAAAATCTATAAAAGCCGAGCGCTGGGGCGGTACCACCGTCAGTTGCCTACTGACATCCGAAGAGTGAAGATCGTCGTGGAAGTGCCCAGTGGATAAGGAAGATCGTCGTGAATAGTGTAGTGTCTTGTGGAGAAGGAAGACCATCGTGCAATAGTGTAGGGCGCTGTGTCATCGCCCCAGGAGAGGAAAGATTGTCGCAGAGTGAATTGTGCAGTGTCTAGTGGAGTTTATTTTTCTGTTAAGTTGCGTCAAATTATATACTATAAAATATTTATTACATTTATTTTAATTTGCTAAAACTTAAAAATAATCCAGCCCATTTAAGTTATTGGCTTATAAATTTAAAAATGGATCAATTTGATATTTTAATCAAAATCGATGATATATGCATGGAAGTGTTAAATGATGTACAAACAGATGGAGCGCGTAATAATTCAAAAATAAAAATTATAAGTGAAAAACGTAAAATAACTTAAAAAATTCAATAAGGAAGGTAGACTAATAGAAGTACAAATTAATAATCCTCCAGAAAATGAAAACCATTTAACATGGGTTATGAAAGGTTTTGAAGAGTTATTAGCCCACTTCATGCAAGATGTTGATAATGATGATCAAGTGGGGCTCACATTTAGAAATGAGAGCGAATCCCATAGATCATTTTGGTTATAATTTCGACAGGCACAAAATATGTCTGTTGAAAACGTTTTATATGTTATGGACAAAGTTGTACAATCCAAAGCGTCATTTTTAAATCAAGAACGATTCATGGTTAATTTTCATCATGTCCAAATGCCTAAAGGTGAAGGTCGGGTTAAACAGGGTCTATACGATATTGACGAATACATTAAATCAAATAGGGGTATAGTTGTAATTAAAAATTGCTATACTCGCTGTTTCGCCCAAGCGCTAGTAGTGGCTATGGGGTTAATAAATAATAAAAGTAATAAGAAAGAACGAAGAAAATATTATGATCAAAGGAAAAAAAAATATGAACACCGAAGTAATTAGATTATGTGTTAAAACAGGGACCACTGGCGGTAGAATTGAAGATATTCACCAATTTCAAAGTGTGCTAACTGATTATAAAAAACTGTGTATGAGGGTTTGTCGGGCCAATTAATTATATGAACGGGTTGGTAGTGGAGGTGAAACACCCATTAATTTACTATTAATAAACATTCATTATAACGCAATTACGAATTTAACAGCAGCATTTTCAACCAGCTATTACTGTGAGAAATGCCATACGAAATATGAACATACATATAAACACGATTTTAAATATCAGGCGGGTTGTTCACAGTGTGGGAGTAAGCCTCCCTGTGTTGATGTGAGATCCTTAATAAAATGTAATGACTGCAATCGATAATTTTATGGTAGTGTGTGTTTCAATAATCATGAGGGTATGGTATGTAAAACTAGAAAACAGTGTAATTTATGTTTAAAGCTCTATACATTAACAAAGGATCGTAACCCTCATATATGCGGGGAAATATATTGTGTAAACTGCCGTAATATGATGCCCCACAACCATTTATGTTTCATGCGGCCGAAAAAAGCGCATGATGTGGAAACTATAGTCAGAAAAAAGCTATGGTTGTATTTTTCGATATTGAGAGTCACCAGGATGAAACAGTGGATGGGGTAAATAATGTGTATTGACACGTACCCAATCTATTAATAGCACAACATTTGTGTTATAAATGTATTGGTATAAATTATATAAATTTAAGTTGTTCTGTGTGTGGTGTAAGAGAACACGTCTTCAAGGGTGAAGATTGTGTTCTACAGTTTTTAAATCGTCTTGCTCAGAAGCAATCTTCTATTACATATTACACATATAACAACATATTACATGTATTGGGCATAACACCCGAAGGTACGATGCCCATTTTGTTTTAAGAAGTATGATAAATAATAAACAGTCGTCCCCCGATATTATTATCAGAGGTTGTCAGCTTCTAAGCATTCAATATAAACATTTACGTTTTATCGATTCACTTAACTTCTTGCCTATGGCATTGGTCAAATTGCCCCAGAGCGTTTGATCTTCCCTCAATTAAGGGGTTTTCCCGCACTGTTTTAACACCACAGGTAATCAGAATTATTCCGGTCCGCTGCCTGCAAAGACGTTCTATGGGGTAGATAATATGCATAAAGAAGAACGTGATAAGTTTATGGAGGGGTATAAAAATTGTCATAGAATTATACGTTTAATTTCCAGAAGGAATTAATTAAATACTGTCGGCAAGATGTAAATATATTAAGAATGGATTGTTAACGTTTTATGCAAAAGTTTGAGGTTGAGACAAAGGTAACCCCCCTCCTGGAAGCAATTAGTATAGCCAGCGCTTGCAATTTAGTGTCTAGGCGTAATTATTTGAGACCGGAAACCGAAAAAGGGTTATCGATATAGTGATGTCCAGTCGATCGAAGCGATACAATGGCTTGTGTGGGAAGAAAAGGAAAGGGGGATAAAAATAGAGCACGCGGGTAATGGAAAAGAAAATGTAGTGCGAGGTAATTTTAAAGTGGATGGCTATTGGAATGATTCGGAGAACGAAAAAGAACATGTTTGAGAGTATGAAGGCTGTTTTTATCATGGTTGTCGTATTTGTTATCGAACCGACCGGGATAAACCACTCCAGAATAACCCTTTCTCTACTATCAATATAAAATATGAAAGTACAGTTGCTAAAGTGTAAAGAATTAGAACAATTAGGTTACGTTGTGCACACCATGTGGGGGTGTCAATGGAAAACACAAATGATAAATAACGAAAATATCTGCAGGTATGTTAAAACCACCCCATATGCAGAAAAGAACCAATAACTCCGTGTGATGCTGTGTATGGGGGCGGACAAACGCGGTGAAATTACATCATAAAGTGAAAAAGGGGAGAAAATTAGATATTTGGACATATGGTCCCTGTAGCCTTTCTATAATAAGGTTAAAAAATATTTTTTCCGTGGGGCATTATACACATATTTATGTAGAGAAAGAGTGTCCACCCATCGACCAGATTGAGGGAATAATAAAATGTTCTTATCTTCCTCCAACCGATTTTTATCACCCTCTGTTACCATATCGGTCTGGGGGTAAGTTACTATTCCCTCTGTGCAGAACATGGGCGGATTTGTTAAATCAGGGTAATTGTACACATAATGATAAGGAGCGTGCCATTACCGGAACTTGGGTAGTGGATGAGTTTCGCAAGGCTATTGAAAAAGGATATAAGTTGGTAGAAATGCATGAGGCGTGGCATTTTAAGGTTGAACAATATAATCATGTTAAGAAAGAAGGTGGTTTGTTTACAAAGTATATTAAAAAGTTCGTAAAACAAAAACACAGACTAGCAGCTGGCCTGCGTGGTGTACATCTGATGAAATAAATAGGAATTTATAAGCAACTATTATAATAAAGAAGGTATTAAGTTGGATTCGGACAAAATATGTGTAAATAATGATCGTAAGAGTTTAGGTAAAATAGCACTAAATAGTTTTGGGGGTAAATTCTATCAGAAAGAAAATTATAGTCAAACATCAATAATATCTGACCCAGGGGAATATTTAATAAGTTAACCGATCTCAATATTGAAATGCATGAAGATATTGAAATTAATGAGGACACGTTAATTTTAAATTGGCAGTATCTCGATAGCGCGAGTGTACCACACACCTGTACAAATGCGATAATAGCTGCTTATAGTAGTGCCCACGCTCGTCTGAAGCTCTATAATTATTTGGATAAATTAGGTAAATACGTGCTATACTATGATACAGATAGTATAATTTATGTAGAAACTCCAGACGGGCCAAAGTTAGAAACAGGTGATATTACTAACGAGTTACAAGCATGCGGCGTTGAGGCGTTTATTACTGAGTTCTGTTCCGGAGGCCCAAAGAGCTATGGATTTGAAGTATACAACCCCGATAATGGGAAAAATTCTTGTGTGTGAAGTTCGAGGAATATCACTCAATTATGAAAATTCTAAAAAAAAAATTTCAAAAAATAAAAGAGATGATACTTAACAACGCTCCACCTGTTCATGTGCCGGAAAAGAAAATTTATCAGTTGGTGTACACGAAAAGAAAAATATGCGCTGATAATTATGATACGGTTCCATACAGTTTTAAAAGACAACGAATAGTTTAAATAAGTTATTATGGTATTGTATCTATTTTTCCTTGTATAGAGAAGAAGAAAAAGAAATAATGGATAATCAAATTTTAAATAATTATTATTATTTTAATGAAATTAAAGTAAGTGTCGGTCTTGCATATGATAATAATACGGGGACATTTTCTGTAGTTATTACTTTACATAATTACTACGATCCTATACGCTTTTCTCTCAACGAGTGGTATAATTTTCTAACATATTTTGTATATTTTGACAGCTACTGTGTTTTAATTCGACTACAGCAACTTCACTGCCCACATAATTTTCTCTTAGCGCTAATTACGAGCTATCATTATCGAATAATTTTAAGAGTATTCGCCAGTGTAGTATTTGTTCATCAGATTAAGACAATAATGGTCAGATAAATTTTAATCTTTATACGTGTAGAAAACTTCATTTCTACATGCCATGTATTCAACAGGCAATATTTACATGTTTTACAGCTATGTGAAGACGTAACAAAATATGCTCAAAAGTGTTTAGAACAGAATAATACTATTCCAGAATGTTCTAATTTGTCTAAACAAATTATACTGGAAGTATTGGCATTATTAAATCGTAATAATAATGTGTTATTATATTACTAACTTTTTATAATATATTTGAATATGGAGTTTTAACATCAATTTACATGTATTGTCGCCGGTCCGACAGGATATTGAAAGACGTACTTTTTAAAAATATTTCTACAGCATTATACTGAAAAATGAAAAAATATAGTATGGTGTTATGGCGAATGGCAACCCTTATACAACACTCTCTCCTCATGCTGTAAATTTAAAGAAGGATTGCCTCAGGGTGATGAATTTTCAGCGGAAGAAGGCCCGCAACCTTATAATTATAGATAATTTAATGCGTGAATGTAATAACGGTCTTGTAGATATTATATTTTCACCACAGGTAACCATCATAGGAATTTAAGTGTTAATTTTCTTACTCAGAATATATTCCATCAGGCTACAGGTATGCGTGATATTTCATTAAATTGTCAGTATATAGTATGTTTTAAAAATCCTAGAGACCAGGCTCAAATTAATTACCTGGCACGTCAATTGTATCTAGGTAACGCAAAGTTTATTCAGGAAGCCTATCAAGATGCGACCCAAAATGCTCGTGGTTACCTACTACTTGATTTAAAACAGAATATTCCCGATACGCAGCGTGTTCAAACAAATATTTTCCCCTCAGATTCATTCAATTATGTTTATGTGCCTGCAAAATAATACTAACTTTAATATTTTATATATTTTAATAATTATTTTTTATTATAATAGACACAAAAAATGATTAATAAGCAGCTTGCACACTTACTAAGACTTTTAGCAAAGGCAAAACCTAAAGCACGCAAGGCTATATTACAAAATGCAGATTCCGAATTAATTCGTTCTATTTTTGAATGTTCCTATAACGTATTCCAAGGAAACGTTCCGTTAAATAAAAAAGAGAAAAATAAATTTGCGGAAATATATAAAATCAGCTTAGGTATTTGGTAAGGAAAGGACCAACGCTGAAACAAAAGAAAAAACGCATAATTGTACAAAAAGGTGGATTTCTCACTGAATTGCTTGCACCCATTCTAGTAGGTTTACTATCTAGTCGGTTTAAATAATACAGCATGGGAAAAATCTTATTTTCATTTCGCCCCAAAAATTACATTATTATCAAACTATAAATCTCGATGTCGAGATGAAAGAAATTTAAATAATAAGACTATGAGTGTGGAAGAAAAATTGGTACAATATAAAGAGGTATTGCAAAAATAATTACACATTGTTCAAAAGCCAATAGCAACAACAACAACTACTGCTGCTACTACTATTACTAAGAAACTGGGTGGTGCGGAGGAGGAGGAAGAAGAGGAAGAGGAGGAGGGTGAGATAATATCTACCCTCCCGAAATTTACCTGCGTAAAGCAAGACCTTTATTACGTAAATTAAAACAAAATCCGGACATTCAATGGGATGCCAATGGTAATGTTAATATATATCGTAAATCAATTCCTGGTGCTAATATAGTAGATTAAATATATGATTTTGTTAGGTGTCGTAAGAAAAATATTTCACCCACCAGTTGGGAACCATTTGTCGTACTATTAGCAAAATCCAGTATACCCTTAGATTACGTATTGGTAACCCTCCACTAATAGAGTGTATTCGAAAGCTGACAGTTGCTGCTCCCCAAACAGCAGAGGAGGACGAAGAGGAGCCGGAGCCATCACATAAACGTAAAAAAGATGCCAATTGGCACAACTATAAACTATTAAGGTGTTAGCTAATATTTGCTATAATACTTCACACCCTGCCTCGTTTTCAACAGCTCAAGCATTATAGAAACCTATAAAGAAACTTATACCTTTACACAGGGTGGAACAGTGGTTAAAATAGCAACCGACATATACACTGCATAAACAAGCACGTAAACGGTTTCAACGGAATCCCTATCTTCTGTTTAATATTGACGATCAATGGCAAGCTGATTTAAACGATATGCAAAGTCTACAAAAATATAATGATAGTTATAGGTATATTTTAACAGTGATTGATATATTTAGTCGCTATGCATGGGCCGTGCCTGTGCGTACAAAAACTGGTAAAAATATTATAAAGGCATGCGAGAAAATATTTACATCTACCCCCAGGCGTAAACCTCTGCGGCTACAAACATATAAAAGTACAGAGTTTTTTTTAACAGACCATTCCAGGCCTACTTAAAAAGCAACATATTCATTTTTTCACATCCGAAAATCCCAATATGAAGGCAAGCCTCACAGAACGTTTTAATCGCAGCCTAAAACAAATAATGTTGAAATATTTTACAGCGAAGAAAACTTACCTCTACATAGATGTGCTTCTCAACGGCCGCAAAGCCACGATCACCAAGATTACACACACAATACCTGGCTAGGTGATGTCAAAACTGCAACACCAAAAAACAATCCAGAAATATAAGTAGGGTCGCCAGGAGCCTAGAGTACCCACGCAACGTATCTAATTAAAACTCTAGCTCCAAACATTTTCTACACCCCAGACGAGCGGCGCAGAAATGTCTTCCACATTTAAGAATATCTGGGAAAGAGGATTCCAGATCCTTGTGATCGCTGCGAAAACAATCATGTAGAACGAGGGAGGAATTACCGATAAGGCGACACCTCCAGTCTTTTAATTAGATCGTCAGTTCATACTCTGAAGTACCAGCTGGTTCAGATTAGTGATAGGTTAAGAAAGAAGACGAAAATCCATACTTGGGAATAATCTCAAACGATCATACGCATATCAATTCATTTGTGACTTGTACTGCGTCTTTACTTACTTCGAGGTCTACAGGGTGGCAAAAGACCATGTCTTGCCTTTACCTTAGTAGAGCCCACACCTGTAGTCTGGAATCGCAATTCCCGAAATAAAGACGACGAACACAACGAATGACGGTCGCAACTCAATCTACACGTCGTGTCATAACGCAAAATGATAATAATATCTATTCACTTAAATCTCATACTGGAGTCACTTCATATGTCAACGCGGAATAACCAGAAATTCAATATATAGTTCCTCTCCCAAGTTATCACATCTCAGCTGACGAAAGAATCCTAGCACTGGCCTACGGATTTATGAACCAACCTAAACTAATTAAAAACGCATCACTCAAAACAATAAGTTTACCCAAACCGAGAAATAATTTAGTATCGTAACTGGCAAACTTCACGTAATGCTTCGTAGTTACATAAAGATGAATATCATGACAATCATTAAATAAATCACTGCACATCATAAATATTATTATACACCGTATATGGATTATCAACTAATGCCTTAATTTGTACCTTGTTAACTGAGAGGTCTTCTATACTATATTCATTGAACAGAATCAAAACATTGAAGAGATATAAAATTTCAATTTATTAATTTGAATTTACATTATGTAAGCTTTCTGAGTGGATAATTTCATAAAAAATCAAAACAGAATTAATATTAGGCTCTAGGAAGCAAACACATTTTTATCATTTATCTTGTATACATTGAATTAATTAAGCCGAAACGAGTGAAGTTGGTTTGTCAGATATAAATGTTCATACTTTCTATAATAATTAATGAATTTCTCTGAAATTTTCACAAGTTTGTCCCAAAATGTTGTTAATCAATTTAGAAAAGCTTTACTACATAATTACTTACAGAAATGAAGTTATTGTCCTAAACATACCTTAACGAAAGAAACAAGTTGGCCTTATGATAGGCGTGACGTCATTACAGATGATTACTACATTATACAATTGACGCTCTGAATAAATCTTGAATATGCAAAAATAATTTATATAAGTAACTATTGAACAGAGAATAGTGGCTGGAGTTGAAAACAAAATTAACTAAGCATGTTGAATTATTAAATTTACAATTAACGTCAAAATTTCATGAAAAAACTGTATGCGAAATTGATTGAACAACATGTCGTTAATTTGACTTGCAATGGAGATATACTGTAGCTGTTTACATTGCTAACCGGGAATTTCAAAAGGATTTGTAAACTGGAGGCGAAAATTAAGCCTTTGATTATTATAATCTAACGCTCCGATATTTGAAATGTAGAAATTCAGTCAATAGCGGTCCCATACTGAAATTTACAGCATGTTATACATTATGACAAATAATCTCAAAACAGAATAAATAATTTTATTGACGTAAAATTTAGAAGTAAACTTGTTGAGATGAACTTTCTTGTTAGCACTTGTATCGGTATTATTCTTGTTACGCCTATTAATATATTTCACCGTAATGGACGAAATGATGTCAGAATAATCTTCTAATTACTAAAATTTGCATATATAGTTACCAATTGCAGGCGGGGCTCTGGAATTACAAATGACGGAAAGTCCAGACATCCATCCTTCTGATCGGTAAAATTGGAACTGAACTAACATGGCGGGGAGAATAGTTCTCCCATCAAACGGAGAAGAAGGTTGATTCACACCAATCAGCTAGAAACACGGAGCCAAGTATTGCCTAGGATCCAATCAAAAACAAGCACTAGATCCTAGTCAATCCTGCGTGACTAATGAAAACCTGGATAGATAACGACGGAAAACCAAAGCAAAAATAAAACGAAACACGCTCAAAGCGTGACTAAAACCAAACAAAGAGAATAAGCTAAGGAGAGCACGAAAGGAAATAGAACGTACTAAGAAAATAAAAGGGAAAGAAAATAAAAATGGAACAGCTACTAGGCTGTTACACTCCCCCGACTAATTCACGGATATAATTCTAGGCCACACGCAGCACACAAATTACCACCAGCTCTAGTGAACCAAGATACGTTTCAACAAGTGTTGAATAGGCTGGTGAAACAACCAGTCAGTACTAATGTTAAAGCAAAAAATATAAAGAAGGGGATACTGTGCGAATTACTAAGGCAAAACGACATTTTACAAAAGGCTACAAAGAAAATTGGACTCTGGAAATATTTAAAATAAAACAAATACAATATAAGGAAAAGAAATTGGTTTATGTATTAGAGGATTTAAATGGTGATGTGATTGATGTCACATTTTACGAAGAGGAAATACAAGCTGTGCCACTACCCAAAGTTTACGAAATAGACGAAATTATAGAAGCTACAGGTAAACGAATACTTGTTCGGTGGCGGGGTTATCCTGCTTCAGTTAATAGTGTATTCCAGTATTCTATTTAACGAATGGCTAGCAACATTTAAAAGAACGGGGGAATGGAAAGTTCCACCACGTCAACTTACAGAGTGTGGTTTTTATTTTGTTAGATTACCCGATATTTTAAGATGTGCATTTTGTACTTTAGAATTAGGTTATTGGAAATCATAAAATATCCCTTTGAAAAAGCGTAAACGTTGGAGTCCATACTGCCTTCTGTTCAGAGGTAACGAAGTTGTGCATGGTTATAAAATGGAAATAACACCTTTTTCTATGCCTGAAAAGGATGGTAATAATAATAATAATAATAATAATAATAATAATAATACAGTATTATAAACTAGTGCTATATTTGTGTATATAGCAAAAAAATAAATGATCCTTATCTCCAATATTATTCGCATCAAGCAGGTAGTGGTTTTAATGTATATAGAGGTGCACCATACCAAGAACGGTATAGTATTGGTGATTTCCTAGATGGTTTTTTCGTCCTGTATTTCCATTATTAAAACAAGGTGCAAAAACTGTCGGTAAAGAATTGTTACGTGGTGGAATTAATGTATCCGAAGACGTACTAAATAGTAATAGACCTGTTGAAGAGGCTTTAAAAGGATGTAGGCAAGAAGCAAAAAGTAATTTAAAGAATAAAGCACAAAATAAAATTAATCAAATGATGGCGGGAGGAGGAAAACGTAAAAATAATCATACAGGTGGTGGTGTAAAGAAAAACAGGAAGAAGAGAGACATCTTCAATTAATTATGGAGCGTACTAGTTTTTACCTCACACTGCCCAGTAACAGTTCTATGGATTATTTTCCGCAAGATACTCTGGCGTGTTATAATACAAAATTATAGCATCCTCTTGTGCTGGAGAAATGTGTGTGGGAAGCAGTTGTTGTCGAAGTACATTATACAGGTTCATTTCAGAATGTTTCCCAATATACTAATAATATTTATTACCGCTGCGAAAAAAAGGGGTCGTAGTCTTTCATGAAGGGGATGAAAAAATATTCCGTAGGTTTTTACACATTGTAAACAAAAAAGGCGACACAGCGTATCGTACAGCCCGGGAAAATTGATTCCTTGCTATCAGCTAGGTACGGAGAAAACGTCCCATTTTCAAGAAAGTGCGGTCAAGTGTTGCCACTACTACTACCTCTAGATAACATATAAGGACTGTTTCCAGGTGGAATAGCGATGAAAGTGAGGGCAAATACGAAAACCAGCGTTTGGGCTTATTACCAGCTGGGCCATATTATCGCCTCCTAGTTAATATAAATTGTACCGACAAGAATACAAAATAATGCTGCTGCTAACAGTTCAGATTAAACTTATTGTCAAATATATTTCGAAAACTTTTTCGAGATTATTGAGTCTGTACCTTCGTGAACTTATGTCGGTAGTATGGGATCTAGATTTTAATTATGCCGCATAATTAGTTCCGGCTCAGCTTCAGCGCCTGATTCCTTAGATTTAAGATGAAATAGAGCTGTGAGAAATATTAATAATACGTGTTAATCAAATTGAAAGTAACATCGCCTTGCTAAAGCCTAAAAATGATTTAAAAAAAAAAAATTTTACAAACCGCAACAAAATAACATTTTATGGTGCTTCTCAAGGAGGACTTCAAGCTCACGTGTAATTTGAATTCATTTCCTGATATACTGTGCTCTGCCTATGATGCGTCTGTCTTAAATTGTGGATTTTTTAAATTATCAGCAGCATATCACGTATGCGAAGATATTGAGAAACTCTGCAGCTAAAAACCTGAAATCAGCTGAACCCAAAGTTAGCGTATTAAGTTTTTTTTTTGAATTTTCTTAATGATGGGTATGAAAGCTTCTCAAAATTGAGTGATGCCACCTCGGCACACTTGGGGAATTCGAAGGGTGAAGTCATTATAATAGTCGTCAAGTTTAAAACGACAAGTTCCAAATAATCGACGAAAGCTCCTGTAATTGTTATCTGATTTACATTCTGTAACTTACTTCCGATAGATAATGATTTCATCTTTTCTACAAAGTATTGTTTATTTGCTTATTTACTTCTATTGTAGTTACAATTGCTTTACAAATTTAAAATTTACCGAACTTTACCTTTACTATACAATATGTCCTCAATAATGTAACGGTTTCCGGGCTCTGTTTCAGCCCCTACTTAACTGACCTGTTTCAAATTTTCGGGGGCAGGACTGGATAGCCATAGAAGCCTTCTCTCAAAATTTTGTACAAATCGGTTGAATGGAGGCTGAGGAATATATCGGAAACTGCAGAATTATGAAGGTCAAGCTATACTTCCATATTCGTATATAATTATAAATGATGCTTATTTATATCATTCACTGTCATAAATATATCTCATACATGTTTATTTACATATGCATAAGAAACGTTCACTTTCAATGCGTAAAAAATGTGGGTTACCATAGTATGTATATATGTACCTTAAATTACAAAATATTATACAAATAGTACAATCTAAGGAAAACAAACCTGAATATTTTCTTTCGATTATTTAAAGGAAATGTTTTCTTAAGACAACTGAAAAGTCATATTAATATTTTTTTTTAATATTTAAATCTTCAATTCCTATTTACCAATGTAAACTTCCTGACGAACTTTTAAAAAATTTCACAAAGAATGAGACACAATTTTATATAAAAGAAACCTAACATTCTACTGTACATTCATCATCCGATCTATTTCCATCCTCATTTGAAACTGCACGAAGTGTTATAGGGCTGTAAAATCCAATATTGTTACAGGCACAGAACAAGGTACACGGTAAAGAAGAATCTCTGCAATTACAGCGATACATTTTGCATGGTTCATCGCTTTCACACGAGCATTTAATTAGGTTTAGTTTCTCAGAGGATGCTAAAGGTACATCTTCTGTCAAAGTTAATAGCACTAAAGTTTTCTGAGCAGTGTCTTTATAGTACCAATACATAGTTGGGTCTATTTTATGTGGATGTGGCAACAATGCAATTTTCCACACATATGTTTGCAAATGTTCACGTTTGACGTTTTCTACAAAAGCCTCGTTCGTCGGAGGAAACGGGGAAAGCTGTGGTGCTTGAGGACAGTTTCTCCCCATTTTTTCATGCCACAGTTTTATTCGAGTCTCTCTAGTTGTTGTACAGCTTCCTTTACCATAGCATTTTGTGACAAATAGTGAAGCTTGCTCTAGAACCCTAGAAATTAGTGCTGTATTGTCACCCAGTAATGACAGGAAAAATCCATCGTTAATAGTTTTCACAACTTTTCCTTTACTGATAATAAAGTATGAAGATGTAGTGTCACAATCACTGAGAGCGTGAGCTGCCAAAATATTGGGAATGATTTTCCGATGCTTTAATACAGTTGCACCAATATCTACGACAGTTCCTTCGTGCAGTAGTGATTCCATTAACATTTCTGTTGTAATGTGTTCCATAAAGCAGAAACGAACAACCAATATGAAAACATCGGTCTCATCCGATATTACAGTCACTTGAGAGTCTCCAGCCAGAGCTACTTTAATTCTTTTTTGCATTAAGATGTTATCAGCCTCTTCATGTGAAGTGATCATGTCATGCCTCTTTTCTACGCCTTTCAAGGAAATTTCGAATGATATATCTTCTGGATCGGTGAGAAACAGCTTATGCCATCCAGTATTACCATGGAATTCGAAATCTTGTAAGACATCTTGGCAAATCAAATGGATGTTTTGTTTTTTGTTCTCTGTCACACCTAGTACAAATTTCTGTGGAGGGAGACGAGTTGTAAAATTCAACACCTGTAATCGAGATGCACCTGCTGCTCTTAATCTTCTTGCTGTATCTTTTGTACTGTATCCTACGTAACGGTAAAAAACGAGATACACATCAATAGGATTTAATCTTCTCATTATGCTCACTTTGAATCGGTCAATGAAATCACGCACTGTGGAGTTTCAGGCCACTTGATACACCACATAAGTGCTCCTCCATCAATTATTGTTGTTC